>KK112341.1:1656712-1674225 GCA_000611955.2 Stegodyphus mimosarum
ATATTATGTTTTAATTATATATAATTTTAATTATAAAAAAGTTTTGCATGACATTTTTTAATCTGTTTAAGTTCTTAATGTGTTTATAGCATTTGAGTTCTTAAGGTTTTGCAAAGGGAAGTTGGTTAATTTATTTATTAGGATAATTAATATTTGTATTAAGGGATATTGCTTAGTTCGTTGTATGCTTTTTATATGTAATGCATTTTTAACTGAATTTTTTTTCCGTTGTTGTTTGTTTCTTTTTCGATAAAATTGTTCTGCAGAGTAAAATTCTGTGCAGTTTTCAAATTTAATGTTTGGTGTTCTCTTTAAGCATTTTTCTGGTACACTTAAAAGCCAGACGAAGGCTGGCCGCGCAGCGGCTAGTCTAAAATAAAATGTTGGTGCAATAGAAGGAATGGGATATTCGAATCCTACGAATGTTGAAAAGATTCGAGATTCTAAAACTCGCTTCTTCGCACTATTTTTGTTATTAGAATCTTTCTAATGCATCTTATTTAATTTTTTTGGCAGAAAAATTAGGCTTTAACTTTTGAAATAATCTTTAATCCTGTCCCTTCAGCACTTGCTTTGATGGATAAAATTTCTGAAAAAAAGTAAAAAATGTGAATAACTACAAAACATTTTTCGTCAGATTGTATTGAATTGCTGAACCTCAAAATTCAAGAACTTTAACTGCGTATTTCATTCACACCTTTTTTGACAAATTAAGAAGTTAATCATAACTTAAAAGAGAATTTCTTCTAAGATAGGATTCAAAGATACGAATGACGGAAGAAACCAGAATATAGGAATTTTCGTATCTTGAAACTTTTTCCTGATTCGAATGACCAGGAGTTTCGAAGACTCGAGTCTCATCGTTACCGAGAGACATTTTCTTTTCTCTCCGCAGCTCTTAACCGCAGATGACTGCACAGTATAAAACATATAAAATATTCCCAAATAAAGTACACATTACTTGTATTTAAAAACAGCACGAACATTTTAATTACAAAAAAAAGCTGATCCTAAAAGAAGTAGATAATATTTACAGTTACACAGTTTCTCTTAAGAATTTACCTCCTATAGACTGCAGTCGAAGAATGTGGTTTAGATAGAAAAAAGCGTCACTTAATAATAAAATATGTTCACATTACTCTTTCTGAAAATTTCACGTCAACGAAAATATTAAACTACTTTCGAGGCTTCTATTAGCCGTTGCTTTTTATAGTGTTGCACAGCATATTGTACAACAGGTATGCCTCATTTCATAAAACGCATAGTATTCCCATTAGATTATTAATTAATAAAAAAATCTGAAAGCTTTGAGATTTTATATTACGCACAAAGGAGCGTTTTCTTACTATGCATCATCTACCTGTTTTCAAGAGCATAAATTAAAATCCAAATGTGTGCTTACAAGGCCTGCACAAGATATCCCATAATGCCGGGTTATCCACGAACACTGAAGACCAATTATGTGCTTGTTCCCACAAAGGCAAACACATAATGATGTTGTTTACGACGTGTGAATGAATTTTCATTCCTTCATTTTTGCTACTGAGAAATGCCAATGAATTCGTAACTATGCATTTTCATGACAATATTTCAATAATCGAAAAAATAAGAGGAAGAGAGTTTCAATAAATCTTTCTCCCCACCGTCTTCTTTTTCATAGTTGCAGTTTATTTGGAGAAGATTGCTAGCCTGAATAGTATATTTAAATATGCATGAGATAGAATTTGCTTAACACTCACGGAAGGAAGGATGGACAGGTAGATAATAATGTTACGGTTAGTTGCTTCTGGAAGCCAATGATCATAAACATGGAGTGTAAATAACCAGATCCAACAATCCCATCCCGTAAGAGTATGGAAACTTGAACAACAAAAGACAGTTTGTACAAGGGTACATTACAAATACTTGTAATATAATGATTACCATATCCGTCTGGAAACTAACAATTTTCGATCCCCGGCTAAGGTACAGCTGATTTTTCCCATTTCCATCTGCGGAAACTAAAATCTCTACAGTGGTACCCGAACAAAAATATGGAGGACGATAATACGTCGTCACTCACTTAACCCCGAAATTCGATTTTCGATGAGAACATAATTGAATTTTCTCTTTTCCGTCTGCAAAAACAGAACAATCTTTGGCACAATTACTGGAATTTTGAATACATAAAGCCTGGGCCATGAAAGAGACATCCTGATAGGTAAGAGTAGGTCTGGATAAAATACTATCGAAAAACATTGCTAGAGAATGAGAACTTGAAACAAAATAAAGAAATCCAGAGGTGCCAAGTCATGGAGTCCTTTTCAGTCGAAACAACCATGCATGTGTCTGTTACTCGAAGAGCTAAGATCTTTAGACTGAATAATTCAGAAAAAAAACTGTAATTTAGGAAATATAGTAATAAGGATTACGACTACAGATAAAATTCATTTTCAACAATAAAAGATGGATAACAAGTACATATATATGCATTCAAGCTAGTTCACATTAAATTCCAAACGACAGCAGCTAATAAATGACATCCCTATACAATCTTAAAACAGATCTCACCTAAAAACAAGCTGAAGTTGTTTTTTTTAAGTAACATTTTAGAACCGTCTCCCCTTCTCTTTTCTCGAAGGGGATCAATAATTTGCTTGTGGATTTAAGTGTGGCCGGTGCGGTTCTCGTTAAAACACAAGTTGCCGGTTTGTACATAGAAATCCGAACATGAGGGGACAAGAATTGAAGCCGAGAGGGGAAAAGAGGGTGAAGGAATGAAGGACAAGCTCCTTCTACACGCGGTACAAAACAGCAAAAAATCTGAAATCGAAAAATAAGTACATCTGAGAGAGGAAGTTGAGAAGCCAAGGGTACAGTAAGGCATAGAAAGAATAAGCAAGGTATCCATGGAAACGTGATGGGGGATAAAAAAGTTTATATATATATAGATAGATATATATTTAGAGCTATATAGCCTTTCTTCTCTTGCCGCCCTCCCGAAGAAACTCCAGAAACTCTAATCCAAGAGAAATGACCAGACGGTTTGTTTCCTTAGCTGCTTGGCGAATGGACAGAGGTGATTTAGTCACCGGGGCCTTCAAATCTACAGAGGTAGGTATCCATGGAAACGACACTCGCATCCTTCTTCCACATCCCATGCTTTTTAGGAATCGGGAAATAAAGGGGGGGCGAGAGAACAAGGTTTGCAACTTCCCCCGTTCCCCAGACAGCAGATGGGCAGAAAAATGCCACAGATTGGTATGCTGGGAATTAAAATCGCGCTTGCTGTACCGTCCACCTGCGCTTCTCGCCGCAGAGGTGTGCCCACAGCTGATGAAGAAGAAATGAAAGCGGAAATATTTCACGGCAAATATCTTTCTTTTGGGTCTTACGAAAAACATTATATATCTCTTAATCAGGCAATAAATGGAAACTAGCACATTGTTTCTTCTTTTCAAAGTGCAGTAACTAACTTAACAACCAAAGGTTTACAGAGAATTTTGTAATTACAAGCAGTCAAGAACCAAAGTTAAACAATGAAAAAATGACAGACAAAATAGTGAAAACTCTCTAACATTACAGATATACGATATTTAGAAACATCGTTGTACATCACGCAAAGCCTTTCTTGTCAAACAATTAACTTCTTAGCATTCCGAAACCATCACAGTTGTATTAGAAACTGGTATATTAAATAAATATACATGCTGAATTTCAAAGAAGAAACTAACCATTATTATAATACCTGGTTTAGTGACATTTAATAACATCATTTAGGTTAAAATAACGGGCCGAATAATGGTTATTGAAGAAGTTAAGCAACAAGAACCAGTTTAATAATAGTAAATTCCGTTCCTCGGCAATTTGATTCCACGTAACATATCCAATTTCAATACTACTGTTTACCGTAAACCTTCATCAGTTTGTCTTTCACCACATTTCAAATAATATTGTAGAGTCATTAGGTTTATTTTGAAGAAGGAGATGCGAAAAATGAGCAATGCTCTCGCCGGGATTCGAACCACGGACCTCTCGAATATGCGTCGAGCGTCCTGACCACTACACCACGAAGGCATGCGGAGAAGGCAGGAGAAATACCTTATAATGTCATTTGACTAAACAGATCTCAGCTTCTGTTTAGTCAAATTTATTTGATTCCTTTCTTTTCCGTGCACTTCAAGTTTACTCCTCTTGATCAAGAACTAAATTACTTAAAAGCAGTTGCTATTGACAGGGAGTTTTCACCCCAACATTATTAACCAAGCGGTTGAAAATTCTCATCTCAACACATCAAAAAGCAGCCTCTTATTTCAGGAGATCATAAGAATTCTGTTGCCATTCCTTTCTTTCCTTCGATTAGCATGAAATTGCATGCATTTTACAGAAATTTAACTTTCGAGTTGTTTTTTTCTTCTATCAATCAAATTCCTAGTTCCATACTTAAGGAATCCATTTCGGATATGAATTCCCGGGGTATTTACAGGATTACTTGCCAGTATGGTTTAATTTACATTGATCAAACTAAGACAGCCTTACAATTCGTGTGAAAGAGCATGAGGCACATCTTAGGAAACACAGAAATCCTCTGCTGCCCAGCATTGTTGGTCAGAAAAATCTCAATTTTTCTGCAGCCAAAATTATTCAAAAAACATCTTCCGTTGGTAAATCAGATTTTCTAGAGGCGTTGTACATGAAAAAAAACCTAACTAACGATCCTAATTCGAATCCATCTTTACCCTCAGCCTTTAAGGAAAATATGTTTTAGTTTTCTTGTTTCATCAATAGATGGCGCCAGTAGTTTGACTTCTTTCCAGTCATTCTCATCTTATCACCATATTTCATTTGCACGTAGGCAGCTAACGAAGATGGTTCTGTATTTAAACCATCGAAACTAGTCCTGCAAAATTTACAAACATTACTGATTATTGTTGTGTAACTTCTCCAATAGTTTTAAAAACATAATTGGATCCTCACAGATACATGTTAAAGCTTGGAAACATTAAAGAAATTTCAAAAAAGACTTTTTAGCTAAAATAGTTACCTTGCATTTTTATGAACCTCTATATTATGAACTAGAAGTTTTACGAGATATTACAATAGCCCCGAAAAGGTTATTGCACTTTAATGCCATTTACATAAACGAACGGCCAAATTCCGGAGGTTCTTTTTGAGGATTTAATACATTTTAACCCTCGCTGGTAGAGTTCGCCACCTTCATATGTAAAGATCTATTTTATCGGTAGTAAAGATTGTTTCATTATTCATCGCCAGAGGTTTCACCTGGCGCTTTGTTCGCATGCTTTTCTCACTCGACTGCTTACCTTGAGGCCTGATGGTGGCAAAAACCACGACATCTTAATTTCTGTAACTCAAGCAGGAACTTGCTAATATATTGCAAGGGAGTTCTTCCAACCCTTATAAACAATATTTTTAAAAAAAAAAAGATTTTTTTTTTTTCAAGTCTAAAGTAATCCAAGGTGAAAAGCTTAATATTTCAGTTTTGAGATACTTAGTGCAAACTTCCTTCTCGGTTAATTTTAACAAGCTTCTGAAGGCTTTTACATGACGAAATAATGAAATAAAAGCAATTTTTAGTAGTAAATTTTTTTTAAGACGAATATAACAGATTTTTTTTTCAAACAAATCAAATTTTACAACCTAGGAAGAAACAACTAAAAAACATAATGGCAATTCAGTAAATGAATTTATTGAAATCTGTGAATGTATTTTAGAAATAAAATGCGCATTTCTGAAATGTATGAAATTTTAAACTAATATCTGGTTTGCTAAATATGGCAAGTAACTTTTTTAAAATATTTTGCGTAACCTTTTCAAACAGTGTTTCAACGCAAAGCTAACTGATGAACTAAAATTATCATAAAATATGGAAGGCAAAAGAAAACAGAAGAACTGCGCTGAAATATCATCCCCTAAATGAACCTTCGATATTACAGACGGATATCTAAAACCTTAGGCTGTAATGATCCTGCCATTTTCATTAATTATATAGGATGGTAGAAAGATAACATTAAAATGAGGAATAGATTCGGAAATATTTTAATTTCATTTTAATAGCACAGATTCCTAAAACTATTATAATATTTTTACGACTGCGTTACTGACAAAATGGCGCCCGTCGAAATAGCATTCGACTACAGTTCATATTCGAGCAAAAAAATCTAGAGATCATATCTGCAACTGCAGAATAATTTCTTCTTCCTGATAGATAAGATTTTGAATCATCTTATAGCAGAACGGTGTTTCCACATGACCTTTAAAGTACAAAATCAGTATGGTTAAGTTTAGGCTTCGTGAAGATTCAGGAAAGGATTCATTTCGTTCAATTCACCGTCTTCGGATCCAGACGTTTACTAATAGCGGGAATAAATGACAGAAGATCGTATTCGTTTCTTAAAAATGAAGTGTGTCGGTGTTTCGTTCATGTGAATGTGTTCCAATATTTCAAAGTGTGGTGATTTAAAGACAAGCAAATGAAAAACAAAAATAGTAAGGTTCCATCCCTTCAAAATATGATGTCGTTCCATCCCAGTAAAAAGCTATGCAAATAAAAAGAAAACCCGAATGGTATTGCTCCATCCCTTCAAAATGTAGTGATGTTTCAACCCAGGGAAAGCTATACTAGTGGAAAAAAAATGGTAGTGTGGTGTTGTTCCATCCTAGTGAAAGATACAAATGAAAGCGTTCTGTCTCTAGAAAATGTAGCAAAGTTTCACTCCAGAGGAAGATATGAAAGTAAAAGACATAAATGGCAGCGTTTCTGTCCCTTCAAAGCGTGATGTGTTCCATCCAAGTCAAAGATATGCAAGTAAACAACACAAACGGTAGTGCTTCCATGTCTTCAATGTATGATGATGCTCCGACCCAATGAAGAATGCCTTTAAGGTAAGATGGTGTTTTGACTTCCTCAAAGAAATCCGAAGCTTCTTTCTGTGCTTGATTTGATGCATATATGACGGGAGTTTCAATGTATCTGAATAATGATGAGGTTAACAATACTACAAAAGCATAATTTCGTTGGTCACTCTGCACCTGTATAGTACGAGATGGTTCTTTATAGTCCAACTGTCTTGTTCGAATAGCAACTTTTGGATTTGTTTTCAAGTCACAAAAGGAAAACGTGTTAATATCATCTTGCATGCATTGTTGATCACAAATTCAGCATTTATTTCACATTACAAAAATGTCCCAGTCAGAAATCAAACGCGAAATTTCCACATTGCAGCTAACTAATTTCGCTGCTGCCTATTAAAATCATTGCAAATTACACTGTTCTTCTATGCCACTGTTCACTTAACTGCCCTATAAAAATTGTTCTAAAGACTGTTGGAAAGAAAAGATATTATTTACTACTCTCTTTACGGAGATCTACAAATCTAAAAAACTTATCTTCCGATTACCTTATTTTGCAAAACCTTGAAAGAGAGATACACAAGTATAATACCTTTCCTGAATTTCTTAAAAACTGAAGAAAAGAAAAATTCCTGTTCTCTTAGCTTTCGAGATTTACAATAAATTTTTACTAACGCACTTTGCATACATCAGTTTTAAACATGCTTTTTACTATTAAAATATATGTTTTCTAGTCGTGTGCCACAAAATGAACCCCCATCACAAAATAAATAAATAAAGGAAGTAGTACTAGGGCAAGATCTTTGCAAAATTTAACAGACCCAAGAGAACGATAAGAAGTATAATCTCTTTTTCCTGATACATAGATAGTATTTATAATAATCTACCAGAATTGGTACTGATTTTTTTTTGGGGGGGGGGAGGAAAGCTCTCGTTATACAAAAAAGAATAATCTGGTACACACAGGAAACGAATTCCAATTGCATTATCCCGCAGTCAAAAATAGCTATTTGACGTTATCCTCTTACAAGTAAATCCCAGGTTATGTTCCTTCAAACGGAATCAGAGTGGGGGTAGAAGAGGAAGGAAGGGGGAAAGGGAAAAAACTATTTTCATTTTTTATTACTATTATTATCGACAGTAGAAATCTCCGTTCTTTTAAGGAATTTTTTCCTTCATCCAGCGTTGTTTCCCAATCCCCCTGACACAGCTCCGTCGAAGAGAAGCTGGAAGGGGGGAGAGGAGATGACCACTGGGCGAAGGGAAAGGTAGATAGAGATTATAAAAGGAAAAAAATAAAGAGTAGCAAGTTGCCCGGCGAAAGGCATATCCGAGCATAGGATTATGCACCCCCTCCGCATCTCTCCGCGTTTTCATCCATATGTCCATCCAAGCCGTATGCAGCAGTAAAAGAACGCTTTTAGCAATGCACGGATGAACATAAGGGTGCAGTGCATAGCATATAATATGCCAGGAAATGTAGTCAACTGTTATTCCAGGAGAAAAGTTCCAGATTATCCTCACTGGAGTATAAGATTCGCTAAAAAATTGCATGCACGTCAGCAGAAGGAAAATACGGATTCTCAGACCGATAAAGGGCAAAGGGAATACAAACATTTGATCACAAAAAATCGGCTTTTCCAGTGATAAAACAGTGCAGCAGTTGACATCTTTTTTAGTTCAAGTTTTACTTCATTTTTATGGAACATCCGCGCTGGTAGAAAGGACACAAACTGGGAATTGTTATGCCTGAATTACAGAATTACGAAACCTGAATTACGTAAGAATACTTCATCATTAAATTGACCGTAATGTATACCAATCAACTACAGCTTCAGTCAAGAAGAATCTTCTTGTTTCAAATGATAACAGCAAACAATTTGATTGCCACTATTGACTTGTCGTACATCAAACTGAACATTAACTACCCATGTTATTTCACACGCATTACAAATGCTCTACAAGAGATCAAGCGTCATATCACATAATTAAGACCACACGTTGAATATATAAGCTGCGACTGGCGCGACGATTTGAATAATGAGGATTTTGAGTTGACCATGGTGGAATCAGATAGTATAATTTGATGTATCACAAATAAATACAGCCAGTTATAGTCGTTTGTTATAACTGTTTGTTACAGAATGATTCTTCTTTACTCACTATGTGGTATTACAACAAAAACACACAAAAAAGTTTTTCCTTACCACAGTATGAAATGACTTTTAAGCAAATATTCAAAATTAATTCACAAATTTTAGACCGCTGTGAACCAAAACATGCATTGCTGTTACAAATATGAGTATTATCGATACAATTTAATTCACAGTACACTTGTTTCCCAAAATTAAGGAAACATCAACAATTTACTACTCAAAAATAAGCCAATCCGTATAAAATTTGAATATGTTGTCAAATAAGAATTTCCGAATAAACCTGCAGTATGTAAATTAGTTGTGCTACAGTCGATTGCAGTCTTCTCCGAGGAGCATAAAATTAACGTTTCAGAGCAAGACTGCAAATTTCGCTGTGATAATGAGATAAAAGAATCTTGGAAAGCCAATTTGTAACAATGACCTTCAGGCATCATTTGCCCCAAGAACTGCGATGGAGAGCTATTGGGAGACTAGAGGCAGGAAAAGTTAGAGAGAAGTGGCTAGATGGCTAATTATGGGTTATTCTGTGGTTTAAAGACTTTGGCAACAATTTCTAACCATAAAGTTGGCACCTAGGAGATACAAGCCAAGGATGAACAACCGCTACAATGAGCGCTGATGACCGATATTTGTTGTTATGCGCACGAAGGAATAGAACGGCCATTCCGACTCAACTCAGATCCTCCCTTGTTCCAGCCACTGGAAGGTTGGTGCCAACGTCAATCATGCGTAGGATTTACGAAGGAGGTATGTACGCGAAGCGATCAGACATTTGCGTGCCGCTGACGTTACATCATAGAAGGAAACGTTTGAGGTGGGCACGTGAAGTCCACTGGACAGCCGATCAATGGACGGCTGTTCTCTTTACGGATGAGTCCAGGTTTAGCTTCCAAAGCGACAGTAGGCGTTATTTGATTCGGAGGGAATCTAGAACTCGTTATCATCCATCAAATTTCAGTGAAAGAGATGCATACAAAGGAGGCAGTGTCTGTGTTTGAGGTGGTATCTTTTTGGGTGGACATACAGATCTAAATGTGTTTCCACGTAAATGACATCCTTGATGCTTATGTGCACCATTATGCCGCGGCAGTAGGTAATAATTTCTTGCTGCAGGACGACAACACTAGACAGCCCAGGGCTCGCATCGTGGATCATTATCCTCAGCAGCAAACAATTCAGCGCACGGAGTGGCCAGCTCAGTCACTGGACCTGAATCCAATCGAGCATGTTTGAAATGCTTTAGGAAGACGCATAGCTCCTCTCAATCCTCTTTTGCCACGCTTGCAACTGCTTTGCAAGAGCAATAGCTCTCACTTCCTACGAAACTGACAGACTGCATAATTGATAGCATCGCACATCGCTGTATGTGTTGTATTGCTTCGCGGGGAGATCATACTCCATATTGAAGGTAATTTTCCTATACCATACTAACCCATCCGATTTGTTCATCGAAACTTTTCTCAAAATACGGTACGCTGATGCTGGCGACATCGTTAAAGTTTGAGGCAGTTCTTCGCATATTCCTCAACGATCTTCTCTCTATCTAGCCCATTACGAGTGTCACATTTCTTCCTTCTGCAGATAATTTTCATCTCCAGTTATCTTTAACGTCTGACACGTTCTTGACAAAAGTGGGTAGATCAACGGAAGACTGTACTACTATTTAATGCTTGATTTACTGTAAATTTCATGCATTTCTCTACGGAATTCTATTACAGTTTGCGACGGTAACTTTTTAATTATAAAAAGGGTATTTGATTTCTTTTAGTCGAAATACTCCAGACAGCTGCAAATCAAAAATTATCAGTCAAAATGCCGTATTCTAGAGACCTCGACTGGACGCTTGCTTATTCGAGTTTTTAGCTGCTATTTACAAATGTATGCAACTCGCCTCGCCATCAAGAGTTACCAGGACATATAAGCTTTCTTATAGAGTATATCAGAGCATATTTGTCAGAACTGATTAAATAATTTTTGGCAGAACCTTCAAATCTGAAACCCAAGTAGTCTAACATCAGATAAGCTTAAACCAAATGGTACTACATAACTTGGAAAAAGTACATAAAAGAAAAAATGGAAATATAGAAAAATTATATTCATTATACATAAACAACAGAATTTTTCCTTCTTCTATTAATACGTAATATTCGCGATATTTAATTACACTCGAATCCTTCTGCCTGATTTCCCACATTAAAATTTTAAAGGATCATTACTTATTAATTCCTTCGTACGCTTTGAAGCGGAATGCACTCCAAAATGCTATTAATAACAACGGCATCCAAGAAAACGGAGATATACAATATTATATATTAAATCTTCCGTAATATCTGGAAAATTATCTATCATTAACAAAAACTTGATTCAGACAGCTATCGGAAATACACTTTCTGCAGAAAACTTTGGTAGGAATGGTAGGTAGAATGATTTGGTAGGAACTTTGGTAGTCTGAATCTTCCTCCGCACAGCTGATAATCTCATCTATTCTACTATTCAGTTACGCTCAGATTATGAATCTTCTTTCCCCCTGCCACTCGGTGTTTTCATGATAAAGTCGACATGGGGGAGATTTCATTCTGACCACATTCCTCAGCTTAAGTTTTACTGTTTTTTGCAATATTTTTTAAATTAACCTACATAAACTGAAATTACGATGATGCATCTGAAAAAAATTAAAGGTAAGTCGAAAAACCGTTACTTAATATTAAAAGTTTTGATGTCTGCGTTTAATGAAGAACAAATATGGGAATTCATTTTTTAAAAATATGCGTAGGTTTATTAAAAAGGTGCGAATGAAATTTAGCAGATGAAAAAACTAATTCAACTCCTGAGTCTTCAGCTTAATTTTCGCAGCATAGTTTGATAAACAACCCGAAATTCAATTAACAGTTCAAAATTCAGCATTCAGAGCTGAATACTTCAACTGAAGCTTCGATATCTATAACAACAAATATTTTAAACATGAAGACGCTCAATTATATGCAGTACTCCACTTAAGTAGTTAAGTTGTTAGAGAGCCTTTTAGCCTTCAGTTTTATTCCCCTACTTATGCACACCAGTGGAGATACTCTGAAACAAACAGGCCATTCCTCATGCAAAGCATTCAAAAAAGAGGGGGGAGGGAGAGGGCTAACAAACAGAGAGGGCTTCTGGGAAAACATTTACCCCTGGCTACAGGAAGACCTTGACCCCCAGCAGGCCGACTTTTCCCCGAAAGACACCTTCAATGGTCACCATTAATCAGGCAGTCAAATTTGCCTTTCGTTAGACGGAGTCAGACAAAATGGTAATGCAGGAGGGTGGTGAGCGAGGCAAATGCCTTGAGGCGCCTTTTACTTCCTGAGCATTCCTCGACGCTTTAACTATGTTCCCGCATGCATCGCTCGCTCCCTTTACGACATTATTATGTTTCCTTGGCACTCCTTAAATTCTGTAGAAGGTTGCAGAATTTTGTAGCGAACTGATGAGAAAATGGTACCATGCGGGCAAAATTTGGCATCAATTTTTATGCGCTATAAGTGTGGATATTTGCATTCCGAACAACGTTTCAATATAAATCAAAAATGAGAATAATAATTATTTGAATAGTTAATGACAGAACTATGTGCCACAATACCAAAATAGTCGAAACCTCTAGCTATAATCAATAAGGCCTAAACTAGTTTTCGCCATAAAAGTGGCAATAAAAATTCACAAATAGCTAAAACGTTATTCAAGTACCTCGCTATAAATACCTGCGCTGAAGCTGGAAAGTAAGAAATAAAATTTATTTATAAAAACAAATTAAATTATCTCATATGTTCGTATGTGTGTGTAAGATAGGAAAAAAAAATATGTAAATCAAAAATACAACTTAAATTAGCAACAGCCGCTTTAGTCTTTATATTAATATGGGCACTTCCCCACACTATTTTCAAAACAGTAATAACGGTCTGGATTGCGGCTAGATTAATCTATATCATGTGTCTTTTACATAACGATGATGGTGTAGCTAATTCGGAACACAAAATTCTCTTAGCAAGTGAATTGTTATCGCAAATGCCAATTGTGGCATTTGCGACAATAATGGCAATAAAAAGGAATACTCAATCTGTTTCGGCTGACAAGTTTGCTTCCGTTATGGGTCAACATCTACGAAATGAAATACTCCTACATCTACGCCATCAAAACTTATCCTAGAACATTACATATCTACATTCTTTCTTGTTAATTATAATGTTAAAAAAATTTGCAGCTAGATGCGCAATTTTTAAAACTTTGAAATACTATCGTTCAAGTTTTAACTTTCTAAAGAAAAATAAATGCATAATATATATTTATATAATATTCATAATGAAAGTAATTAAAAGTAAATTAATAAGCCCAAGACTTGCGTTTCTTTTAATATAATATAATATTAAATTTAAAAACATCATTGAAAAGGTATTTTTCAGAATTTAAAAAAATTGTTTAGAATTTTCAGTCCTCCTTGCTTTAAACACAGTTAAGGAAAAACTAAATCGCAAAAGTGCCAAAATCAAAAGTAAATTTTTTAAGTAAAAAAAAACCAGTTATTGTTATTGATAGCAGATTAATCGACTTATCAAGGGGATAAACCAATCTACCATCAATTAACAGTAACTAAAAATAAGAGAGTGTTTCATCTTACTTCCAAGTAAGCATCAAATTATTTGCTAGATTCAAATATAAATCTAATAATAATCTAATAATAAATCTAATAATCTTCGCATGCCTTCGTGGTGTAGGGGTCAGCACGCTCGACGCGTAACCGAGGGGTGCCTGGTTCGATTCCCGGCGACGGCGTTGTTCATTTTTTATGATTCCTGTTTCGAAAATAACCTAATGTCTCTACAACTATACCCGGTAAAGTAGATGCAATGTAAGGTACTTAAATTCTTGTCCTCTTACAGTTCCCAAACTTGTGCTTTCTCAAGCTTATGTACTATCTGTATCTATGCCAGAATTAGGCTTTGTTTATCCATGTATAATTACCATTAGAATCAATAAATTGTCTGCTGAGGTGATAAATACACTTCTCAAAAGTGAAACTGCAACAGCAAGAAAGAATACTCGTAGCATCATGCAAATTGCAGGATCGAGAGTTGTGAGACAGATATACAAATGATTAAAAACAAGACACATAAAATCTTTATAAGCAAATTTTTTTCATTACCTAACCTCGGGTTGCGATACAGGCCGCAATCCAGCGAGGCATGCTATCAGTGAGTTTATTGATGGTTGCCTGAGGTAGCCTTTGCCAAGCCACATCCACTGTTGTACGCAGATCATCCAGGGTTTGCGGCCCTGGTCCTCAGTTAATGTTACGTTCAATGGCATTCCCACAGGTGTTCGATGGGATTCAGACCTGGAGAGGCTGCCGGCCAGGGTAGGATGTCACATCCCCTCAGGCTGTTAAGAGTACGCCACACTTCATGCAGTATCTTGCTGGAACACCGTGTTGGGTGTGCCCTGCAACCAAGGCAGAACAACAGGCTCCACAACTTGCATTACGTAGCGGTCCGCTGTCAAACTGCCGTTAATTTGTACCAGGGGCGTCTTGTGATTACAACATTACGCCATCTCAAACCATAATGCATGGCGCAGGGCTGGTGTGACGCTCGGCGAAGTGGGCTGTTTGCAGCGTTCTCCGGCTCGCCGACATATCCGTCGACAGTCGTCTTTCCTCCACAGACAGAAACGAGATTCACCCGTGAACAAAACCCGATGCCATTCGATCGTCCACACACTATGACGCTGACATCATACCAGGCGTCTAGTCTTCTGTTCAGCAGTCAATGGTACCCCTGTGGCCGGTACCCGTGAACGCAAGTGTACTTCATGCGATCTGTTGCCCATAGTTTGGGTGGACACAGAGCCACATGTTGCAGGAGGCAACCGGCTTCGGATGTCACGTGACATGGAGAAAGGTTCTCGAATAGTTGACCAACGAATAAGCCGGTCTGTGCGTTTTGACGCGCACCTGTGCGCACCACTTCCTCTTCGACGTGCACGTACACCTTCCTGAATCCATCATCTGACACAACGTTGGATGATACTCATGTTGTACCCAACACAAATGGCTATTATGCGAAGCGACAAACCAAGTTCATGGAGTTCGATAATACGGTCAGGTTTCCCGGTCGTTAACTTCTACAGCCCCAATACCCTAAAGTCTCCAATGCCCCATAAACCCTCAGTATCATAGAGTAAATTATTTTAGCTTCATCTGTAAGTTTTTTGAAGCCTTACTCACGTTTGTTTTTAATGGTATTGAAAATAATGCAAAACTGGACTCCAAGTCATTAAAATCTTAAAATTTTTTCTTAAAATTCTTATAATACTTAATGTTGTAATAATGCTAATGAATTTACAGGAAATGTATTTCCGGGCCGTGTAAAATTGCTCCAGGTGGGGAGGGACGCATACGGCCCGAGGGTTGTTAGTGTGAGATCCAGTTTGAGACCACTGCCGTAGGTTATATACTAGCTTCCATCAGAAATTATATAAGTATATACAATTTTATCGAAAGAAGTAGCTTTTAATTAACGGAAGTGTAATTATGTGCACATATATGAACTAATTCTCAGATGCTGAAAACATGTATTTATTGTAAAAATCAGCATTTAACCTTTTTCCTGTTTACAGCATAAACTACTTTTATTCTCCACAAAAGAAAATTCCGATTTCGAGAAAAATAAGATAAACCAAAATTCTAATATTCGATTTCAGATAAAATACAAACTTTTGAAAACGGAGGGAAAATAATTCGGTACAAGAAAAATTTGAAGAAACTCTCTTTAAAAACGCCCAACAAATCAAAAACCATGGATTAAAATCCGGAAGAAAGCAGAAAAATAGGCACTAGTTCCCTTTTCCTATTGCAAGCACTCCGATAACATGCCGTCCTAATGTTTGGATTGCTTCAAAAACAACGAAATTCTAACGATTGTAATCAAGAAGGCCGTGATCCCTTTTCCGTTGAAACGCTGGGAATACGAATGGATTTCAGCTATTTATTCAATGGACGTCCTCTTTGATTCCCAAAGTAGCGTGGACAAAAGATCTTGGGCAATGTAACATAACCCCAATTTCAGTAATGGGTTTCGAAAACTCTAAATCTAAACTTCATTTGAAAATTTTTAAATCTTCCTTTCTTTCTTCCCAATGTTCGAATTCCATAAACTGTAGTTAAGCAGAAAATAGGACGCCAAGAATCCGCTCTAAAAGTTAGACCCTAAATTTCACTTTTAAAAATAAGAATTGAGTTATGGAATTCAGGGTTTCGAGCGAGGGGGAGAAAGGAAAAAAAACTGAAACCTTTCAGATTTTATATTACGCCCAAACGGGCGTGGTTTTTTTTTTTTTTTTTTTCAGAAATATATGTTTCGAGAGCATTTGGGCGAACGCCACTTTGGGATAAACATATTTAAAAACAGCATATCTTTAGAATTTCCAATACACGATCTCGCGCTGGAGATAAAAGTGTTTTTTTTTTTTTTTTCGTGCAGTGTTACCATTGCTTGCTTTGAAATCGCTGAGTTTGTTAATCAAAAATTCGTTAAAGGTTTACATAATTTGAAATAGGTAATAAAACAAATTCGAAATTCAAAATTCGGGTGTCCAAGTGCTCATGTTCGGTTGGAGGATGGAGGACTACGTTATTCAAAATTTAATAGCTTTAAATACCGTTGTTTTTTCACAATACGAGAAACATTTAGTTTCTTTAAATAATGCCAATAATATTTGGTGGCAACAGTTTGAAAAGTGAACGAACGCAGAAAGTGAAACGACGAAAATTGCCGTTTTAAGACTAATCCCTTTGGGGTAAAAAAAAAAAAAAAAAAAAAAAAAAAAAAAAAATGGATCTTATCACGTATACCTATCAACATCCCGATACTTTTTTTCCCTTCTGTAAAATGATGACCGATTCTTAAGTCTGGGACATTTTTGTCTTATAATTAATTCTTAATAACTTAGTATGATGAATGTATTCTTTCCAAAATATTGTGATTTTCTGCAATGACGAACAACTTCTGATCGGACTAAATCAGCAGTTAAAAGTCCTGAATACAATGAGGTTCTTTTTCGAGTTCAGTTTCCACTGATTATATAAGACATGATTATAAACAATCTGCTCACTCCTGAAGTGTTATTACAGCCTTTCCTAAACGCAAACCGTAAAACTTTATTTTAAAGATTTATTTGAATAGTAACTTAATTAAATTTTATTTCAATGGGAAAATTTCAGGTAGAATGAGCACTGACCAATCAACGTCATCATAACCGAAATCCGCTTCTCTGAGTGAAATGATGTTAACTTTCAACATGAAAAGAGTAGCAGGAGGGGGCGCGTGGGAAATGCGAAGCGATGCGTTAGTAGCGCCGCAAACACGATGCCATTAGACTCACGAACGTCTTTTGACACTTTCAAGTTGTCGAGAAGAACTATCGACTCCGGATCAAAGGTGACCGATTCCTGAGCTCCCTAAATATATCCCAGTTCAA
>KK112341.1:1678968-1761268 GCA_000611955.2 Stegodyphus mimosarum
CGTTAAAAAACGCGCCTTTGGACGTAATTTAAAATCTGAAATCTTTCAGATTTTTTTTTTTTAATTTTGTTATTTATATTTATTATTTATCTTCTGTCTCCCAAAAGAGGATGATTAAAATTCACTTATTTTTTCTACAGGCATTTAAACTTAAATAATTCCTTAGCTTTTAAAAGTTTTATGATTGTTGAACCATTAATATTAAGTATTCAGTCCTTTCCAATTTGAATTACGCAGCAATTCCACTGGAAGTCTTTCAAAACAGACGCGACAACCAAAAAACAGATGCGACACCAAAGACAGCAAATAAAACTTCAAACACGGAATTCGCACTGAATATATGCACTACCAAAGCTGCAACCAATTCAAAAATATGGAAAAAGGGGATGCATGAAATTTTCATAAGACGTCATTCCGTTTGGCGGCTCTCTTATTTAGGTATTCTAGCTGCTCTGTTTGCGAAATCAAAAATGTGGCCATGGTTATTCTATTCAACTGAAAGAACCGGAGAAAATTGCTTTTCCTCAACTGTTATGAACATATACACACTCCGACCCCCCAACACCCCTAAGCATTCGCGATTTCAACGTGTAAATAAGAAGAATGGAAAAGCATCGCTATTCATACGACGTCGTCCGAAAAGAGGATTCCGAAATATATAAGAATATATTATATTTTCTGCTTTCAATTTGTTTACATTCAAAGGAGCTGGCAAATAGCACGGCCATCGCTGCCCTCCCTTAAAAGAAGGGAGGGCGGACTAAAAAAAAAATTGCGATTCGAATATAATCTTTTATTCCAAACAAAAATTCTGAAATTCTGAAAAGAAAAAAGAAATACTGTAGAGAAAAATAAAGAATTCAAGCCTTTTCTTTTTGCCGCCCTCCCCCTTGCGCCTGGTGTCAGCATAACCAGATGCAAATTGCGTTTCAATGGGAAAGTCGATTTTCATAAAATGCGTAGACAGAGTTAAGCAACTATGAAAAGTTTTTACCATAAAAAGAACGCACTTTTCAGGAGAAAAAAAAATCAAAAAGTCCCGGATGAGAGAATGTTCTTAAGGCGCATTAAGCATTGGAAATAAAATATATGATCTCTCTCTCCCTAAGAGGACCTCTCACGACTCTAGATGATTTTGGTTTTCCTCGGAAAGGTCGTCATTAGAGAGATGTTTAATACCGATAGCCATTTATATACCCAGAAATGCTGACTACTCTTACATGTGGTCGTCCTAAGGAAGTGACCGGAACGAGAGGATTCCCTGTAGTTCTGAATCATACTTCACACTGCACATCATACTTATTTTATCTTACTATTGCTAAGCAGCAAATAATATATTATATTTTTCATGTCAAACTGCACATGTTTTGATTATGTTGTTTATTAATGCAGGTATTTGTTGGCGGTGCCCATTGAGTTTTTAGTGAATAACTGATAACCCCAGTTAAGGAAGACTGCAAGTTGTTGCTTTATTAGCATCACCTGTCCAACTAATCTTTCCACATATCTTTACGAAAGTAGGGGTTAATGAAAATAAAATTATGAATATTCTGACGGTTTATTTTTATACAAACTTGGTATAAGAGTTGGCAGTCATAGCGAAGGAAACACGAACTGACATGTGCTCGACAATTTCGCTGAGTCAGTTGCACATTCACACATGCGCAATTTCATCTCCTCGATTGGCTACAGCTTAAACCCTGTTCCAAAGGTATGAACGGCATTAACGATTTTTACGCCTCAGAACTATGACAATAACGACGATTAGATCAATGTGTGAATGATTCCTTAAGGACCGTTTACACTAACGGAACTCTGAGCCCAAGAAACATGTGCGAACTACGCAGATTTGCTAAAAGGAGGAAAAAAAAGGTACTCACGCTTTGTTTTAGATAAAATTCAGTATCGATTCATTTTACTGCATAAAGCAAATTAACAAGCTAGGCGATAATGTCATTAAAAGTATCAGGAATGAAATATTTCTTCAGTATATGAAACTAACCAGTGTAATCGGGCCTTTACAGGCAATAGAATGTCTTCAAAATACATCTGCGACATTTAATGCCAAGCATCCTGTTACACTGCCTGCTGTCCAGACGGAATAGTGGTTAGTATCGCTGACTGCCGCACCAAAGGTTCCGGGTTCGAACTCTGGAGAAGGGATGGATGTTTGTAAGCATACAGTATCTGTGCAGCAAAGGCGCACTCAAAATACAAGGCGAGAAGAAATCCACTCGACAGGTTGATGGTAAGGAAGAAGGTGGGAAGACTCTCGGATCTCCCTTTCCCTCCGGATTTTTCTCCTTTAGTTTTCCATGCCAGTAGGAACCTTAACTGTTAGCAAAGACCGGTGATACCTACTAATACGCCGAACTGGATGTACAGGTGGCGCCTTCATTTTGCAATCTGTATCATGCTTTAAAGCGTATGTGATGAACACTTTTTCGCTAAGCAATTGAACAGGAGAGATAAAGAGCAAAATTAATTCAGCTTCTTAACGTGCTTTTTAATATTTCAAATACACTTTTACATTCTCTTTAACACTCTGAATTGAATTAAAGTTTGTGCTTTGTATTTAATTTACACACGGAGAAAGCCCCAAGAAATTCTACATTATCAAACTACTTCATTGAAGAACAACGAGACATAAAATTACCACTGTAAAGATACCGTGTTTTAAAGATTATCACACAATAAGCGTCATTTTTTAAAAATCTTACCACCTAATTTCATCCAGAAATGGAATGAGAAAAAGCTGCTGAAAGCAAGAGAGACACAGAGAGGAAAAAAACAGAGATTACGTAACTTCATTGAGATTTTAATTGCCTTTCTTTTTTAAAAAAAACTCTTCCTTTATTTCTAAGCTATTCCCGTATTTATTCCCTAAATTTTCTTACAAATTTTTATTTCGTACACCATTCCTCGCTCTGAGCACCGCTTGATATTTCCCAAATGCTCTCACACTCTCTTATCGCAATTCCTGTTTTTTCTTTCTTATTGTGTAACACCACAGCTAATTGTTACACAATAGATATCTAGCGCGACCTTCTTTCTTGACCAATAACATATTATGATACTGATATTCACCCCTTCCTTCCTCTGCGAAGCAAGGGTTGATGTCAAGTTAGTTCCACATTACTTCCTTCCTGCTGTTTTGGTACACAAACTCACGTCCGTCAAAAAAGAAAAAAAAAAAAAAAAAAAAAAATCCGTGTACGATGGGTTAGTCGATGATAACCGTATACACACCAAAACAGTTATTGTGCCCAGGAACTCCGAGGGCTATGCGCAACTTGTCTATGGGTACAACAAATTAATTAAAATTAAAGCTGGAAAGAATTTTTGAATACTGTATGAATTATATGCACAGCAATATTAAAAAGAGAAACGATAAATTAAATAAAAAAAATTATCACCAAAGATACTGTTAATCTCGATCCTTACTTCTGCGTTCGTATCACTTTTGTATCCGAAACACTTTTCAAATAAAACGATGTTATCGCTTTTTATTAGTCCAAAGGGGCTTTGTCCCTGAAGAACTATTGTTTTCGTTTTGCGATTTTGCGTCGGAAACATTAAAAGTCTGTATCACTTTTCAAACTGTTGCCACAAAATATTGCAACCCTGTATTATATTTAAAGAAATTAAATGATGAAGAATGTGCATAAATGTATGTATGTTTCTCGCATTGTGATGAAACGACAGTACCTAAAAGCCATCGAATTTTGAATGCCGTAATCCTGCTGCGAATATAGGCATCTGGAAGCCCAAATTTGAAATTTGGAATTTGTTTTATTAATGATTTCGTATTTTGTAAAACTTTAACGAATTTTCTATGAACAAACTCGAGGATTTCAAAGCGGGCAGTGGCAACGTTGTACAGAAAAAACATTTTTATCTCTGGCGCGTGAGACTGTGTGTAGGAAATTCTAAAGATATGCTCAGTTTAAAATTATTTTGCGATATTGTTCTTTAACTGAATTTTATGGTTTAAATGCGAAGAACATGATGTTCAATAAATAAAAGTAACATACAAAATGTTTAAAAAACGGCCCTTTGAACGTAATTTAAAATCTGAAACCTTTCAGATTTAAAATTTTTTTTTTTTATTTTTAGAGAAATAATACAGCGAATATTAAAAAATAGTACCGTAATATTTAACGTTCTATCGGGAATTCTAAAGGAATGCTGCTTTTAAAATTTTTTTGATTCTGCCTCGTGGAAATATGTTTAAAAATTCATATTTTTAAATAATGTACTCTAATAAATAAGCACTGTAATATGAAAATTGTAATTAATTTGGTTATTAGTCCAAAGGGGCTTTGTCCCTGAAGAACTATTGTTTTCGTTTCGCCCTTTTGCGTCAGAAACATTAAATGTCGGTTCACTTTTCAAACTGTTGCCACCAAATATTGCAGCCCTGTATTATATTTAAAGAAATTAAAGAATGAAGAATGTGCGTAAATGTATGCATGTTTCTCGCACTGTGATAAAACGACGGTACCTAGAGTCATCGAATTTTGAATGACGTAATCCTACTGCGAATATGGGCATACTGTGTAAGCAAAAATTGACAGCGATATTTAATTTCAAAATTTGAAATTTTTTATGTCATTTTTCAACTTGCCTTGAGGGGTCAGTTATTTAAATTAGACTAAATTGAGGAAATAAATTTAAATGAGATGCAGCAAAAAGTATGCATAATTTCCGTCATGGCGTATTCACATCAGATTGTAAAGTATGATTCCCCCCTCCCCCATTTTCCACATAAAAAACATGCAGCGTTGACATTTTTTCAACGCTTTTTAAATATTCACGTTTCAGAATACAGGACACCATGAAAAAAAGTACCGCAAATAAAGATGAATTATAAAAAAATAAGAATTTGAAAGCTTTCAGATTTTTTATTACGCCCAAAGGAGCGTTTTTTAACGCTTTATGCGCTATCTTTTTTATTAAATATCATGTTCTTCTCACTCAAACCAAAAAATTCAATTCAACAGCAATACCAAGTTTTAGAGTGAACCAACACAAAACGGCAAAACGAAATTAATAGCCCTTCTGGGCAAATTGCCCTGGGGTTAAAAATACAGTGAACCTTGTCATGGCAACCACCACTGAAACTGACCAGAATTTATGAAAAAGTACATAAACATCGGTATTGAGCCTTACTCCTCTAATACCTTCATTTTCACAGAAGACCAAATTCATTTGGAAGTATGGAAATTTGTAATATAACAGAAATAAATAATAGCGCCTGACCAGCAAAACCAGCACATATTAAAAAAAAAAAAAAAAAAAACTCTTAAAAACTTTGCAAGGCAAATTTATCCTATTTTTTTAAACACCTTTTTCTATAAAACGTGGAAATTTTATATCTATCCATCTATATATATATACACACACACTCTGCACTCTGTCCTTTTTTTCTTCCTTGCTTATATGATACACCTAACCACTTCCCTCATATATTTCGCCAGGAGGGAACGATGAGAGGTATACAATATATCAAGTTTCCGGGGAAGTTTTGCGAATGCATAATAGCGGACGAGATAAAATAAAATATGAGACTACTCTCACTAGAAGCGGATGAAAATTACAGATCGCCAGTAGAAGAGGCGAAGCACTAGGGAGAGGGCCATCCCTATTTTGGAATTTTGAAAAGAATAATTTCTGGGTAGAAGATTTGAGCAAGTAGTATATGAATTGTAAAAAACCTAAGAATACGTGTTAAGAGAAAGATGAATGCTACGATGGAAGCACAGAAAAAAAAGCAGCAACTTTCTGCGGGAGCATTCCCAAGCCTAGGAATTTCAGTTGCATATGGTTGTTTGTGATGCCTTTTGCTGCTCTTGGACACTGTTTCTGTTCAAGGTGGGAAGTGTGGTTTAATTTCGCTAATATAATTCAAGCAGATAATAATTTTCCCCCTTTTGTTGGTTAATTATTCAAAACTTTTCAACAGGCTGCTGCCAGTGTCAAAGCACTTTATCAGAAGATGGATTTATCGTATGTAACACTGATGACCAACTTGATTCTGTCCACTGAAGCCTCTGGAATCAAACTGGTTCAAGCTCCACCCTGTTGTCTTGACCTGACATCAGCCAAATCTAGCTTTTCTTGAAAGTCACGGTAAAAAACGAAAAGGAATCGGAGAATGTCATTAGGGCAGTATACCAGGTACTGGATAACTCAAGCAACTGTTATGGACAATGGAATCACCGCCTGAAGATGAAAAGTCTTGAATAAGACTAAAGAAATAAATCATGAGGATAAATTATTTTCATGACATTAAACGGAATTTGCGACTTTTCCTTACGTATTATCTTCAAAGCATGATGAATAAGTATAATCAAAACCTTAAGAGATAATTTTAAGAAACCAAGTGAAGTTCCCAGAACTATTAAGAAATGAAATTACTTGGCAATTATTAGTAACAACTTAATTAAAAGCAAGGGACACAAAAATTCGGAGTGTCTGGAACAACGTTTATCACTTGGGCTCTCCGGTAAGTGTTAACGTGAAATCTTAAGAGGTTCTGTAAGAAATTTTGATGAACAGGTTTAATCATATGTAAACACATACATAAAGCATATTGTAATATTTAATCTAGGGTTCCTTCAAACATCAATATTACATCAAGAGTTCCTTAAGCGTAAAAAGATTCAGAAACACTAGATTTACCACTCTAGAAAGATGAACATATATTTTTTTAAACACCTTTTTCTATAAAACGTGGAAATTTTATATCTATCCATCTATATATATATACACACACACTCTGCACTCTGTCCTTTTTTTCTTCCTTGCTTATATGATACACCTAACCACTTCCCTCATATATTTCGCCAGGAGGGAACGATGAGAGGTATACAATATATCAAGTTTCCGGGGAAGTTTTGCGAATGCATAATAGCGGACGAGATAAAATAAAATATGAGACTACTCTCACTAGAAGCGGATGAAAATTACAGATCGCCAGTAGAAGAGGCGAAGCACTAGGGAGAGGGCCATCCCTATTTTGGAATTTTGAAAAGAATAATTTCTGGGTAGAAGATTTGAGCAAGTAGTATATGAATTGTAAAAAACCTAAGAATACGTGTTAAGAGAAAGATGAATGCTACGATGGAAGCACAGAAAAAAAAGCAGCAACTTTCTGCGGGAGCATTCCCAAGCCTAGGAATTTCAGTTGCATATGGTTGTTTGTGATGCCTTTTGCTGCTCTTGGACACTGTTTCTGTTCAAGGTGGGAAGTGTGGTTTAATTTCGCTAATATAATTCAAGCAGATAATAATTTTCCCCCTTTTGTTGGTTAATTATTCAAAACTTTTCAACAGGCTGCTGCCAGTGTCAAAGCACTTTATCAGAAGATGGATTTATCGTATGTAACACTGATGACCAACTTGATTCTGTCCACTGAAGCCTCTGGAATCAAACTGGTTCAAGCTCCACCCTGTTGTCTTGACCTGACATCAGCCAAATCTAGCTTTTCTTGAAAGTCACGGTAAAAAACGAAAAGGAATCGGAGAATGTCATTAGGGCAGTATACCAGGTACTGGATAACTCAAGCAACTGTTATGGACAATGGAATCACCGCCTGAAGATGAAAAGTCTTGAATAAGACTAAAGAAATAAATCATGAGGATAAATTATTTTCATGACATTAAACGGAATTTGCGACTTTTCCTTACGTATTATCTTCAAAGCATGATGAATAAGTATAATCAAAACCTTAAGAGATAATTTTAAGAAACCAAGTGAAGTTCCCAGAACTATTAAGAAATGAAATTACTTGGCAATTATTAGTAACAACTTAATTAAAAGCAAGGGACACAAAAATTCGGAGTGTCTGGAACAACGTTTATCACTTGGGCTCTCCGGTAAGTGTTAACGTGAAATCTTAAGAGGTTCTGTAAGAAATTTTGATGAACAGGTTTAATCATATGTAAACACATACATAAAGCATATTGTAATATTTAATCTAGGGTTCCTTCAAACATCAATATTACATCAAGAGTTCCTTAAGCGTAAAAAGATTCAGAAACACTAGATTTACCACTCTAGAAAGATGAACATACAAGGTACATTGTTCCGGTTACATAGATGACAATTTAAAAGTATTAACAAAATTCGTAGAAAGTATTAAAAGTTAAGAGTAAAGCTAGTAAGAAAAGTGTAAATTTCATGTTGTTCAATAAATTATTAACAATAAACTAACAAATTTTTTAAAATAAAATTTTGTGTCAGAAATAAGTTCTTTTTATCTCATAAAGACATGATCACAATACTTTTACTATAAAAATTGTTGTTAGCAATCATACATATATATATATATATATATATATTATTAACAAGTAAGAATGCCAAAAGCCATAGTACATCCCAAACCCTCTGAAATCCTATTCGAAGAAGCACGTTAGTGCCAAAATTACACATTAAATACAATTAAAACTTAAAATTCTAAGCAAAGATTCACATGAAAATATCCCTCAAATAATGCCTAGAAAATTGTAATTTTTGGCAAAATTGGGAAAAGCTGAAGTTGCAATAAAAATAAGGTATACAATAAACAAAAATGGTAATATCTCAGTGAGAGTTGCATAGTTGTCTCGTCAGGGGAAAAGAACCGTGCCCCTTTCACTGAAATATTACTTCCACGCGTTTCAACTGACGACCAATTGAGACAATACCGCGTCAATTAATTGACTAAATTTTAAAATCTATTACATCTTTTAATACTAATCTAAATCGTCTCAATTAGACGCCCCTTTTCGCTACGCGTGGAAGATATATATATATATATATATATGTGTGTGTGTGTGTGTGTGTGTATGTATATTAGCAGTCATATATAAATATATGCATATGAAAAGAACAACAGTAACAAAATGCCTACTCAGTTATTTTACGGGATTCGCTGTCGCCTATCTACAAATAATAATTAGAAGTTATAGAAGCTAGAATTTTCAGTTTTTTTATGCCGCTTGAATTTACATACCTTCTAAACCGTAAGTCTTGACAGAAGAAATTTTAAAAAAATAGATAATTGGTTGCGTTTTGACATCCCCAATTTAAAACATGCAAAAAGAGGTATACTGAAAAGAATAAAAGATTAAAAATAACAGAAATAAAAATTACTATTAAAAACAGTATAAAAGAACTCGAAATGTCTGGTTTAAAAAAGCCAAACTATTTTCTCAAATATTCCTTTAATGGCTGCTCATGCTCGAGATTTGGGATGTTTCTTTGAAAATGGAACAGAACATCACAAGATGTCTAGAATTTAAGCTGCCGCTTACGAAACATTCCTAATGGAAATACTGATACTTAGTAATAATAATAAAGTATCTTCAGCAACTAAATATCAAAGAAAGCTAAAAACAAAGACCATAAAAGTCAATTCTGTAAACGTTACGAAAATGCAATCTTAAATCAAGTTCTTGTGAAAGCAGGTCAACTGGTATTACCAATTAGTAACGAGGTAGAATCAACATCATCGTAATAGATACTGGTTTAGTCTACTTAAGTTGATACGAATCAGCTTCTGCCCTATGCTCTTTTGGGCCGACCCCTACGGCAGCCCAGACAGCATAGAAATGATAGATGCGGATGCCCAGTAAAAAAGGAATATGGAAATTGCTTCTTTCGTGGTACGAAGAATATCGAGAATAACTTCCAACAACATCAGCAAGAACGAAGAGTGGAGGAGGCTTGGAAAATGGCCCTTCTCGCGTGTCCAAGAGATACCGGCGAATGCAAAAAGGAGGCACTCAAATTCAACTAGGTTCACACATAACGTGCAATTCCGAAACGATTTTTCTTTTAAAGAATATCCAACCATACATGTAGATATACAAACACATGCAACACTTTTTTTTTCCGCAAACTACCGCAAAGGAAAAGAAGAAAGGTAAAGGAGGTGGGGGGAATTTAATGCGTTGAAAAGTGGGGATGGAATAGAGCTCAATGCATCTGTGGGCGTGGTGGAGAAAGTGTGTAGCATTTTCCTTTTCAAAGTAAAAAATTCTTTTCCTGTGTATTTAAGGTAGCTTTTTTTCTAGGAAATCTGAAAACATTTATTGCACCTTTGTTTATCATCGCTAAGATTAATAGTACTCTGAAACACCTAATGCGAATCAATCAAAGGATTTAAGCGTGTTAAAAAAAGGAGGGAAAAGTAAAAATAAAACATAGTGCTCCAAAATTAATTCTTTTTTATTTATAAACAATAACCGAAAATTCCTAAGGTATTTAGCGTAATTAAAATTGATAAATATACACAACCGATACTAGACAGCTGGCGAACCCAAAAATGTTTTTATTCGTGTTAACACATGTTTTATCCATTTGACGGACAGCAATTGCTACGATTAACAATTAAAATTTAATCACTGAATTGCTTATAAAAAGGAACATGGAAAGTTTTGGGCCATTTTAAAATTGTGACAGATGAATTCTCAATTTTCTCAAATGATGAAATAGTTTCACTGAGTTTTTAAATCATTTTTTCCTAAAATACGGTTTTAACTTACATGCCTTGGACAATGTCATGAAAGACATAGAAGATTTTGCAATTCACTTTCATATTCTTCAACCATTCTGCATTTAAAACATGACACTGTGCATCAGCAGCATCCTGATATATGGCATCTTCTATGAAATACAATATTAGAAT
This sequence comes from Stegodyphus mimosarum, assembly GCA_000611955.2. NCBI lineage: Eukaryota > Metazoa > Arthropoda > Arachnida > Araneae > Eresidae > Stegodyphus > Stegodyphus mimosarum. The sequence continues at coordinate 1,689,644 of KK112341.1, forward strand.
AAATGCGTGGACTCAGGATACACTTATAAGCTTTGACAATGATATGATTGCCAAGAATTACACATGTTTCCAGTAACTGCCACGATATTAATTTATTCTTAATATAAGACATTATTCACAATTACTAATTATATTTGGTACAGTTAATAGTGCATAATTTTTCAAGAGAGATTAAAAGATATTTCTCCCGCCTTCTTAGCATGCCTTTGTGGTGTAATGGTCATGTCAGTGCACTCGGCGCGTATTCGAGAGGTCCGAGGTTCGCGCCCCGGCGAGGGCTCTGCACATTTTTCACGTCTCCTGCTTCAAAAATTCCTAACGACTCTACAAGATGACTGTGTGGGTGGCTGAAGAGCAAGAAATCACCCAATGCCATCAAATAGATACGTAAATTTCAAAAAGGTGTACCAATGATCTCTTTTCACTCGGCGGTCATTCACTCATTAATTTTTTTCGCTCCTACTTTTAAGTAGCACGTAATTTTGTGACATTACAACGTATTTAAAATTAAAAAATGAAGAAACATTTTAAAAAGAAATTACCCACATTTAACAAAAAGTTATTTCTTTTATTTTTTCTTTCTTTATTTATTTTAATACAGTTCACATTATACAGGCAGCGCAAAATATTACTTGTGTTACATTCACCTCATTATTTTTTAAAAAGCAAAATTTTAAAATGCTTTGCAACGCCCTCAATAGTTTTTTTTTTTGTAACTTCTGTAGCCTGGTTAAAAAGAATGAACAATAGAAAGGATTTTATACGAAGAACTCACATGAAGAAAGATATTTCTCCCATCTCACATGAAGAAAGATATATTCTCTGCTTGTTATACATAAATCTATAACAAGAACAGAACAAGAAAAATAAAATGCAAAATACAATGGATGACACATTCCGTCAAGCACAAAATAACCAAAGAAAACTGCCAAAATTTAGTGAGTGGCCATTGAAAATAAAAGACAGATGTTAACAAGAAACAAAATTAATAAATTAATAAAGAAGTGATGCATGACAAATAAATGCAAAATATTCACAGAAGAAAGTATGAAGAATTTAATCAGGAAAAAAAAGGCAGCAACAATAATAATAAAAAAATTAATTTTTTTTAAAAAAAGGGCCAAAAGAATATTCAAATAAAAGAGAGTATTCGGATTATCATCAAGCGTAACATTATTTAATTATGATAAAAAGAAAAAAAAACTGTTAGGCAATATATAATGCCAATATATAATTATATATAATGTCTTGCGATACTATAATCCCTTTTATACTTACTATCAGCCATTTACGCACAAAAATAATTCATAATTATTGAAAATCCTAAACTAAAATTAAGATTAACAAAAATAATTCATAATTATTAAAAATCCTAAATTAAAATTAAGATCAATTAAGGAACATTTAAAAAATAAATCACATTTGAAGAAAACCTTTCTGTGTTTACATTTCATTACTTATTAATTAAACTCTAAACTACACACACAAAAGAAATGTATTAAAAGAGAGAGTTTTCCAGTCTATCTGGCAACCAGTGAAAAACTCAAGAAAGAAGCTATTACACCCCACGAAGAAACCCATCGCAATATTTGGCATTAATGTCAAGCAGGAAAAATTACAAAAAATATGTACCCGCATTTAAAATAGCATCTGATATTGACAAGAGAGTAAATCTATTTCCAGCAGCTTCAGCACAGAGATGTCCGATCCCCCATGCCCCTCTTCCTCGCAGCCTCACTAAATAACACGTAAATATGAAGGGGCGAAGAGCAGGAAAGATGGATATGGCGGGAGCTGGAGATAAGCAGAAGCGAGTGAGAAAGATCTATATACATAAAAGATGGGATTCAGAAGAAATGCATCCAAACGGCCACTTGCCTGCGATGCATTTATGGATCAACATTTTTCGGATGGGCTGGTGCATAAGGGAAGAGAAGAGGGAGGGTGACACCTGAGAATTTCAAACGGAGGGGGCTGGAAGATGCATCTGCCATTTTCCGTGAATATGAAACGAAGTCCAATAAAAGAAACTCCATAAAGTGGCAGGCATAAACCTTTCGCAAAGTTTCTCAGCACAGCCATGACTATGTAATACAAGGAAGAATATGGACAAGCTTCGACCCTCCCGATGCTTTTAGACCGGCTTTAGGAACACGAACTTTGTATTCATGCGCACTTCGTATGCCACTACTTGGCGCGTTTATTCATAAAACCCAAATGCGGCAAAGAAGGTTTGGCTTCGAAATGGACGGGTAGTAGGGGATTCGGGAAGGCAGAAGGAAAAAGAAATTCTAGCCAATCCCAAAGGAAGTCTTGACAGTTTCCGTGAGTTTGCCCAAAGAAAAGCACTTTGCGCAAACGCCGTTTTTATTGCGCTTTTGACCCATCTGATCTGTTTTATATTCAGATTCATGGCTAAGCATATCAAAGTTCAAAACGAAATTTTCAAATTTTTGGACTGAAATGGCCGAGAAAGAGCAAAAGAAGAAAATGGAATTCAACGAAAGTTAGCTTTCTTAGTTTATTCGGAAGCAGTATTCGAACACATTTTCTCATAGCAAAAATACTTGAATAAAGAAGTTAAATTTTAAGGTATAAATATAGTTCAGTCTTATAAAACTGGAAACCCGAAGCCAAACTTCTTATACAGGCCCTTTCTTCTCTAACTGTTTTTAAACTTTCAAAGATACCCTTAATGTAATTTATGTAAAGTATTTCATGACTTAACCTAATGATTTCATAGTTTTCATTGAAATTTATATAAACAAAACAAAATCGCTTCCTGCCTCTTTTTTTAATTGTTTTAATTTATTACATGTTGCATAAAACCTAAGCTAATGCATAAAATTAGGCAAAGCGACAAATTTGTGTTTGGCGTAGATTTTAACCAAGACTCTATCGATTTCGAAGGCGAACAAGTACAGATCCCTCTTCATCAAGAGTAAAAAAATTCAGATGGCAGAATCTACGCTAAAGACAAGTTTGTTGCTTTGCCTAATTGTACGTCTTATTTTGGCGTATTTCTCTTCTCTCTCGATAAGCTTATACATTTTAAGCATTATCTTGGTATTTTGGTCCCACATAACTAAAAAAAATATTACAAATTTTCAATATTATCGAAGAACTTCGAGGATTCTCTGAAAATGCAGACATCATTTGCCTTTGTGTAAATCAGTATTTGATCTCATTAAAAAAATATCTGATGTGGACGCGAAATCACTTCCTTGAACGGTCAATTAAATTATAAACACTTTTGGCTGCACTTCATTTAAACTTACTTTCTCGAATTTCATTACAGATATATTTCTCGTTCAATCAACTCAGTTCTCACTTCGCGGCAAGGCAAAAATACATAAAAACTCAAAATATCTTCATTAAAAATTGTAAAACAAAGAAAAACCTAAAACACCAAATACAGTTAAAGAATTTTTTTTTTTTACAATTGAAATTAGAATTTCTACGCCAAAACAAGAAATTCGGTTAGCGGACAGAAAGACAAAATTTTCGATGCACAAAATTGAGCCAAAAAAAACTGACATTTGTGCAGTAAGTGAGTTAATTAATTCACTACTCTACTAAGATTTTCAAATGTTAACAAATGACGGTCTCGTTAGGTCTAGCGCTACTTTTCAATTCTTGATAAATTTACAACTATTGCATGGACATTAATTAAATACATAAAAACCTTAAACGGCATGATTCAATCACTTTTAAAGCAAAAAAATTATACTTTTATATGGTGCCAGACGTTACGAAAAAAATTCGCTTTTGAATCCATTTCACAAGCCCTTTTGGAAAAAATTCTTTATTCTGTCTATACGTACAGCTGTTACTCAAAAATATACTTCAAATGGATTCGAAAGCGGTCAAAATGATATTTTTGTTGAAATACGATACTTGAAATTTTTCGCGATTACAATACTTCCTTTACTTTGTGTACAAGGAAGTATACAGAAAGAAAAGAAAAAAGGAGCTGAGTTATACATATGTCTTCATTATGTTTTTCTGTAATATTCAATACATATATGTAAGATATAACAAAATACGATAGCTGCTTTATAAAATAATTGACGACTGCAAAATTAACATTCTAAATTTGGTACTCTCTCCCTAAATTCATCGGCTCTCCCAAATTCGAGATCTTTCTATCGTTATGTAACGCTACTTGAAAAGGGCAACTAAAATTAAAACTAAAAAAATCATAGATTAGTTTTACTTGTACATCAAACTTGGTATAAATACCGCTGGCGATTAACTACGTCATTCTTCTGCTGCATTCTTTCCATAGCTTCCGCCTTGGCGACATTTCTATTTTACTATGCTCTTCTTTGTTCTTATTCTAAGATGATATAACGTGCATATAAGAAATTATCGTAACTGTTATGATTAAAGAGTATATTGTCTACAAGGAATTATTCTAGTGAGCCTGCAAATCTGTAAATAAAGATGATAATTGGGTAAATCTAGGTTGGTATCAACTCCTTCCTCTCGCCGTACCACTCAGCTATCGCGACTGTGCTTCGAAAATATTACACACACACACACATATATACAAAACAGTTTTTAAAAACAAAACATAAACATGTTTAGTATTTTCGATTTTTTAAATTCTTTGTAACATTTATTGGATTATTTGAAATTTATTAATTATGAATATCAAATTTTTGGTCTTTGTGAAAAATAAGTTCTAAATTTCTTATTTTATTGATATATATATATATATAGTTGATATAAAGTAGTAGAAGAACAAGAGACCTTTTAGTCAAGAATTTTACTCATTGAGCTGCAAAATTAAGATTAAAGCCAAGTTAGGGGAGTAAAATTCTAAAAGCAATCGCTTAAAAGTAAATGATAGACATGTTCCTAGCAAAAAGGGAAAAATTCTAAAGGCAATCGCCTAAAAGTAAATTTGATACCCACTTACTAAGGTATAAAATTTTAAACAAATTAATTAATTACTCAAAAGAATAACGAAAAAAAAAACGGTGGTATTTAAGAAAATCAACATTTAAAAAATTGCAACACGTAAAAAAACATTTAAAGCACAAACATAATTAAATTAAAAAACCAGAAAAAATACTAAACAATGGCAGTAAATGGCAATTTAGCCTACATCGAGCTTTTGTGGACTCGTCAGGGGAAAAGCACTATAGCTCGTACATAGGTAAACCCCATTACGCGTTTCGTCAAACGACAATAAATAACACATAAAAAAGCATTTGAAGCACAAACATAATTAAATTAAAAAACAGAAAAAATATCAAGAAATGGCAATTTAGCCTACGTCGAGCTTTTGTGGACTCGTCAAGGGAAAAACGCTATAGCTCGTACATAGGTAAACCCCATTACGAGTTTCGTCAAACGACAATAATTGAGACAAAAGCGAAAAAAAATTTTTAACAGATAATAATAGATAATAATCTACATAATACCGTAGGTCTCACTTCTTATCTTTCTTTACGCGACCACGCCTGCCACAAAATTTTAAAACAAATAAAAGTACTACAGAGTAATCTTTACAAAACTTTGTGAAGCACAAATAAACAAAAGAAGCCAGTTAGGCAGGAGTCAAAAATTACATAATTTTAAGGGAGATTCCAATAACCCAACGAGCTTGAAAAATTATACTTAGTTAACCAAAAAAGCAAAATAAAACACAAAAAAATACACGTGTATTGTTAAGACCTATTGCGAGACAAAGCAAAAGAAATTGAACATACCTGTACCCAAGGCATGATGAATACAATGAGGCAAAGATATACAGCTCAGCAATAGTACCTGATATTAAATAATTAGCAAAACTTTTCTTTAATTTTAAGATCTCTTAAGAGAAACCTTGGCACAAATTGTAAAAATGTAATAAATTGTATAAATCGAATTTATACGATTTAATTCATTCCTCTGATACATTTATATAATTAAAACTGAATGAATGGAAATGAAATCCAATTAGCAAAACTTCTCATAAATTCCACAACTTAATAATAAAAGGAATTAACTTTTGTCATTCATATGGTAAGCCACAGAGTTAAAAAGAGGACTGAGCTTCAGTTTCATTAATACAATTAATTCCTATGTTTGAAAGCAAAATAAAAATTTAAAAGCTTCCCATACTCCCATTCATATTGTCCATTATCAAACTGGAAGCAGACAACGGTATGAAATCGCTGATTTCGACATCTTCCGTAAAAGCTGAGAAATTCCTTTTCACAAAGAATAAGAAATGCAAGAATTATATAAAAAATACACAGAAAGTGATTTAAGAACAGAATTTATTTGAATTATTGTTATTATTATTTTTTCATATGATTTTGAATATTTATTTTAATCTCTGACAAATAGAAAAAAAAGGAGCGTAGCATTAGTAGAATATTTTGGACAGAATATTTAAGAAATACATATAAGTTAAAGCAAAACATTAAATTATTTTCAAGTACTCTGAGAAGCATTTTTGTTAAAGGTTAGGATTCTTGCAGATGAAGGCTACATATGCTTAACAGAGTCTAAATGTAACATAACGAATCACGGGCAGAATGTCATCTGCAAAATAAAATATATTATAATAATCGTCCGAGCTTATGATAATTTATTTGAAAATAATTAGTTATCAATAAGAAATTTTAAAAAATCATAGCAGAAGTAAAATAATTAATATTACAACGATTTTAAGAATGAATAAAATTTGAATGAAGTTATTATAATTTTTTACATGTATGCTACAACTTAAAGCTAGATAAAAAAATGCGTATCGTGAAAAAACTAAAAATAATAAAAATAAACAATTTTCAAAAGCAAAACCTAGTAAGCAGTCAATGATTATCTTCAACTAATGCCTAAATGATTAAATTTAACAAGTTCCTTCGTAAAACATTAATATCAAACTTATTATTAATTTTTTTATCGATCTCAATCTTCCAATTCTAAAAACTACAATAATATCATAAAAATATTTGAATTGGAAAGTATTTCATTCTTTCAAATACGCCAAAAACCACAAACATTACCGGAATTATTACTACGACTGGTATTTTTCAGCCCTTACTATTATAACAACGCCGAAAAAAATCAATATTATCATTTAATACCACTAATATTTTTAATAACACCGCTAACAGTATCTACTTAAAACTGTAATCTTTAATGTAGGCGGTTTTGCTACAGAAATAATTTTAACTCCTAAATTACAAAATTTTCCTTACAAAAATAAATAACAATTTGCGACGTTTATTTTTGTCCATTGTGAAGGGAAACAATCTCTAAGCGCTGTTTACCATAAATACAGGCAAAATTTCGGTAACACAATCAATATCGATTTTAAACCAATATTAATTTTTATGCATATTCTGAAGAAAGGAAAAGTCATAATGAAACTGTCAGTATAACTTGAAGATAAATTATCGATTCATATATCATGGCTAGCAATTTAAATTGCCACGACTCTACAAAATAATAAATAGCATAATGAATAAATTTAAAAAAATTAAAATTTCCGTTAAAAATTGAAACTCGGCATGAAATTTACAAGATTCGAGTTTACTATTATAGTTTACATTTCAAATTTTAGTTTAATTAGGGCGAAAAGTTAGTAAATAAACTATCAGAATTAATTTCATCTACTGTTAGAACAACGGTAACTGCGAATAAATATGTTACCGTTATTGGTCTTGATAAAACTGTCCATTGCAGTATGGAATGCCACATATATGATAAAGGTTTATAAAAGGCGCTTAATCATGCCCCTTAACATCAATTTAAAAAATTCAGTGCTGTTGAAAATAATAATTAACATAAATAAATATAAAAGGTTTATATTTATTCTAGCCTCAAAATGAGAGTAATTTTAATTGTAATAATGAAAGATCAGTAATAGGAAAACACTACGTTGGCACCTACATGTGACTTTAAAGTCAATTGCATATATTAGAAAGAGCTCCAATCCCTTCATACTTAAAAAGAAAATCGGTGAAAATGAGATTCCATGACAGCAAAAGCACTAATAACGTTAACGCAAATGAGTAAACTTAATTAATGTTGAAATGTTTGCATATTAAAACAACTTGAATTAGTTACCTAAGACCGATTTCCATTGACATAACTCAGAAAGGACAACGTCGATATATTTACTCTTATTAACAAGTTAACTATTTATTTATTCAAAAAATTACATGATTTACCTAAGTTGACTCTTTATTTATTTGAAAAATGACACGATTTGCCTATGCTAATAAGTTAAAGCATTAACGATCATCTCCAGGAATTTAAGACTTCCACCACTCCAAGAAGTACAGGAAAAAAAATTTAATTAATTAAATAATTAGTAATCTATTTACAATTAACACACAAAATTACGATGATTAACAATAATTACTAATTAAAGTTGGTTACCTCAAAAATCTACGATACAATTAACAAATGCATCGTGGTTTAGACCGCGACATCCTTCAGGCTTGAGACCACATCACTCATAGAAGGACCACAGTTCTGAGTCGCCATTTGCACAATAACCTAATTTCATTAATATCATATTTTTAGCATTACATTAATTGCGTTTCAACGAGACTTTCTTTCCAAAAATTTAAGTCAACTAGACCAAGAAACTCTGATTACTATGCCAAAATGTAGCACCTTAGTAACAACAGCCCAAAGACTTACCCTTCCCCGAAAACTGATGCAAATGGATGCTCACTCATCACATACACAACTCGTGCATTCCTCCTCGTCCTACATATTTTGGGGCCCCGATTGGGAAGCGGAATGACGGCTCTCTGCCGATGACGCCATTACGAAGAGGCATTTACTTACAACATCCAGTGTTTGGCGCCCAACGACCCGCGATATGTAAGCTGCCTCTGTTGCAATCGCCAAGAAAGGACGGACACCCCTTCCAGCAGCTATCCAGAATTCGATTACCTTTCGCCAGGTTGTTGCGAATATTACAATTATTCTAACTATTAACAAGTGGTGGAAGTAAGGCCCGGGCTTCTCCCCGCCTCCTCCGAGAGGCGTAAAAAAAGGGGGAAAAATAATAATAAAAACACGAGAGGAAGTCATGGTAGGTGGATGGGAGCACAAGACGGAAAATGATATTTCATACGAGGTCTTCCTGCACATAAATCGTTACCATGTGCAACAGACGGTTTTCGCAGAATAAGTTCTGTTATAATGAACTAAAATTGTTAAAACCTAACACACAGTTACTAAATTCGAATTCTAACTGAAATAGAATTTTCAATGGAAAACTTTAAATCCTTATACATGAAATAAACTATGAAGTATGTGAACTTTTGGTATGCACTGAAAGTTTTTCGTTTCAAATTAACGTTATATTAAATTTGAAATTTGCTAGTTAGCAGTTCGCAGCTTCTGCGATTGACAGTACATAAGTGAAACTTATAATCGATTAATCACAAGCTAATAAAACACTATCAATATTACATGCATTACGTTGATTCTGCAGAATGATTCTGTTAATGATTTCACGGTGAATTTGAATACATATTTAATCTGAAAATTAAATTCAATTAACGTGTGAAATGGAATTTCGTTCCTAGCATGTTTTTAAAGATTCTTTGTTAAATGGAACCTATGATTAGTTAAAATTCAAACTTAGATTAAGATTAGTTTCAAAAGGCGAAAAAAAAATGACCCCAGTTTAAGGTTTAAATCTATTTAAAACGCCTAATTTCGAAATTCAAATTCGACTACTTTTGTCTTGCCCATCACTAATAAGCTAAAACGTTATCATAAAGAATTTGCACTTAAATATTATGATTATTAATTAACCTATCAAAAGTAGGTTGCTTACACTAATTGCATTGAATTCCTTAGACTATGGCGAAGCACTCGAGGGTTAGTTGCCTAGTTTACACTAACAGAATACTAACTGTCAATCATCAACAGCAAACAGACATTTGGGTAGACAAAACCACTAATTTTATGCATTTCTGCGTTTTACTCATACGTAACTTAAAAGCAAGTTAGTTTCCTTTAGATAGCCCTCCACCAAGACATCTCTCATCAGAGAGCGAACCTTCCAAGCGGTTTTCAGTAATTAACTAAACATTAACATATTTAACTACACGCTTGCCTCTTTTTAAATGGTAGATAACACGAAGAGAAAACCCAAACAACAGCTTAAGAATTCAAAATCTTTCTGAGAAATACATGTAATCCGAAAAGGGTTTATTTTAGAATACGCATAAAAGTTAAAACAAAGTTACCACGTCATACTGCTTCACACATATATACAAACAACATACAGTTAAACTCCGTTTACACGAGTAACTAAACCGGCGCTTAATTCGATTAATGGCCCGATAACCAATGGAAACTAAATTCTAAGGACAGGAATAAATAAATAAATAAATAAGAATTTAAAAAAAAATTCGCATTACAGCACACATATATAATCTAGATACGTCGAAATTGATGCCGCGTAGTATAGAAATACTTGGAAGTCTTACATTGCAGATGCATATATAAAAAAAGGAAGTTTAGTCATGCCAATTTAATTTTAAAAAATTATTTCAGCTGACATCTACGGCCACAAATAACTTGGAACCCTAATCGTACATATTACAAGTTTAATTTAAAAGGAAGATTTCGGTTTGCAGATTTAACTTTCAGTTCCAAATTATCTGCGTCATCCACCGTTATGTAAAAGATGGAAAGAGAAAACATCCAAATTAAAATGAGGATTAAGGAACGTCTGTAAAATAGAGTTCGTATTCTGATTTATATATTTTTAATGTTATATAAATATAAAAAATTTGTATTATAAGTTTTTGATATTTGCCATTATTATCAAGATAAGTAATGAGTGTATGAACTTTTTGTATTTAGGGTATTCTGAGAGAAAATTTACAGAATCCTTCCCTGAAGAATCATAATCATTATGTGCACTTTCATGATTGGTATTTTCTATATAATAATGTTTATCTTCATTTTCTAATTCTTTAATGCCTTTTCCTCGTAAAAGCTTTTCTGTCGCCGAGCCGTTTTCTCTTTGGAGGGGGGAAGGATATGTAACACAAAAAATACGCAAATCAAAATACTAACTTGAATTTACAATAATCCCTAAATCCCCATTTTAATTTGTTCCATCTTTTACATAAAGTCGGATGACGCAGATAATTTGGAATTGAAAGTCAAAACTGCAAACTAAAACTTCCATTTTGAAATACGTCGCACTTGCTGGCTGGTTTCTTTGCTAAATAGACGCTGCTCTCTTCTTTCCGCAACAATATTAAAATGTAACATTCTTTAACACGCACGATTAAGTGTGCCACGTTATTTATCCATTTAGGATGCTGTTGAAGACAGACGAAAACGTGTAACGAAGAAATTGAAAACGTGGCCATATTAATAATATTCTTTTTTATTTTGGTTGATACACAATTTTAAGGCAATGTAAAATAATGGCCGCAACAGCGCTTATTTTTGAAGAATTACATCGGCACTGATTATAGTTAGATATTATTTTGTACGCAGACAGAGCAGAAGTCTGCCTGGTAAGCGAAGCAGAAGAGTAATGCAAGAAGCTTAATTGAAAAAGAAATGTTTTGGTTTAAAGCTACCTTATTTAAGGGGATCTCAATATTTTCTGCTCCATGCACCTCTTTCACCACTGTTAGACGATAATACCCCTTCCCCATGTCAAAACTCGAAACACATATAAATATTTATTTGAATTTAGATTATTTTTTAATGTGTTTTATAAATTAAACAAGGAAAAACACAGAAAATGTTATTAAATACCAAAATTTGAATAAAAGTAGTTTTTCATAATCATAGGCTAAAAATAAATACTTAACAGATTAATAAAAAGTTGACCGCATTCTCCTCTTAAACTCAGAAATCCCCCCCAGGGAGAAATTCCCCCTTTTTGAAAACCCTTGCCTTTATTGGTTAGTAAAAGTTTAGGTACTGGTTTTTTTATTTTCAATTCATCAGCGTTATATAAAGGACAAAGAGAGGATATATCCACATTAAAACAGAGAATCAGGGACTATTACAAATTAGTATTTTGCTTTACATATTTTTTATTTTACTAACACCCTTTCAAAGAGAAAACTTCATTAGCGATAGAAATACCTTATTTGCGTAGTTATATATTTTAATCTACCAATTAAATTCCATTGCGTGAAAACATACATAAGTGCTGTAGATAGGTTCCCCCCCTTTTTTTTGTTCTCTTAAGGTGAATGCTGGAGTGACTGACACCTTTTCGAAAGGATTTTTTTCTTTTTCTTAATTGAATTGTTTGCGGTTGAATGATGCGCACAATTTATCATAACGAATGCTACAGCTTTCAGAACTGGCAGTTTGCCATTGAAAGTGCGTCGTCAGCCTCCAGTTTGCCTTTTATACAAATCAATATATTAACGATAACTACCTACAATTCAATCGTACAAAAGATTACAAATTTATCGTAAGTGTCCGCATTTCGCATTTTAATGCTTGTCGATAACAATCAATAACAATTTTGCGGAATAGCTGACTGTTTAAAACGATAAAAAATTTTGGTCGAACAATTATTACTAAAAGAGTCAAAGCTATCACAAATCATTTTGCATCAATGACACACGGATATAAAAAGGTGAGGAATAATATTGAATGTCCTTTCCAATTAAAATTCTGATTTTGTTTGTTTAGATTTCGGCAAAACATAAATTCAAGACAGCCCCCCCTCCCAAATCTGCGTAAGCATATTTCTCAGCCTAAAAAAAAGAGCCAAACGAACACGAAAAAATAATTTCTGATAATCCATTTTCCAAAAAGAACAACTACAGGTTTTAGGAAATCTAACAAAAATGTTAATTAATTTAAGTGTAATAATAAACTAACTAATAAAAAATCTAATCAATAAAGTTCAATTTAGTAAAAGGAATAATTTTTATAATTTTTCCAGTGCTTCTAAATACAGAAATTACTTTTCAGACCATAGAAAACAAATTCGACATCTTTCATGACCAGACTAACCAAAATAGGCAAACACTAATTCTTTTAATTTATTGCTTAATTTCACAAAATGACAAAAAGTACGATTATACAAGATTCTCTAACAATGATTTAGAGAGATATAGCGATTAACATTTCAGGAAAAATTTCTAATCGTGATGCAATAGGTTTTCTTCTCGTTTCACATCAGGAAGAAGCAAAAGGTATCACTAATTTACTTCTCCTACTTTACTCGGAAAAGAATCAATCGTCATTACTTGGGAAATAATGAAACGTCAGATAAAAATTGAATGCAACGAAAGCAACTGTAGAGATTTTATTTTAGCAAACGCGCTTTCAGGGACTTTAAAGGGTGCTTTTATTTAGTTGAAGCTGATGTCAGTTACGAACCTCTACAAACTGACTTCAATTAATGTTGTATTTCTTGCAGCTCACGAGATATCTCCTCAATTTCAAAACTCAAAATTTCCAAGGTTTTCTAATAACTAATCCAGAAACTCAGAACAATTATTCACTTTAGTCGGACGTTCGTGTAAAGATCTTGGTACTCGAATCCAGAGTCTCTTTCCCGTGCCAACAGGAAGCCCGTGCCTACCTACGGATGGTTTTTTGCTTGTTAATAACGATAATATTCCTGTCGATATCTTCTTCAGCTAGCAGATGTGATTTGACCTCAAGTAACCCTTCACACATTCAAAGGCAATATCAAAAATTTCTGTTAACACTTTACTTACCGGGAACTTACTAATCAGGAATCTTTCACCAGGCGTTTACTGACCGGAAGCTTATTAAGCGGCTCTTTTTTTGCCAGCGCTTACTGACCGGAAGTCAATTAATTGGTCTTTTTCCTAGTAGTTATGAATGACCCAGTTCTTGAATTGACATTTTTCTGTTTATGCGAACGCGTTTTGTTTTTCTCATAAAAATAATCCGAATTTTTAACGTATTTGAAATGCTTTTAGTAGAATCGTTACAAAATGACCGATTATGAGACCGTCTTTTCATTCATCACTTGCGATTGGCAGTGCCGCGTAACCGGTATAGTGGTTAACGTCACTGATTGCCGTGCCGAAGGGTCCAGGTTCGAATCTCGGAGAAGGCATGGATGTCTGTAAATGTATAGTGTCTGTCATGCGGCATGGGGGCACATCTAAATATGCGGCGAAGCGAAAGTCCTCTCGAGAGGTTGGTGGTAGGAGAAGAGGGGTAGGAGACCCTCGGACCCGTCTCACCCCAGGGTGCTCTCCATCAAAATTGGGGGAGGAACTGAGCTAAATCGTAGTGTCACCTGTCAGGTGCTAACTCTAAGACAGTTAATTTTTAAAAATTACTAACAATCAGCTTCCATAGTAATGTCATTTCACGTAACATAAAATTAGTAAAGATCATTAATATTTGGGGTAGAATTTAGAAAAGGTTGTTATACTACGCCAATTCAAGGCTGTTTCTTTACTAATTTTAAGTTTTACTTTGGCGTGTTTCTCATCTGATAAGACTGCGAGTTTATCCAGGGTTTTGCGATTCGGCGCGATATAAAATCATTCATTTATTTTTAAAATTGTAACCGCTTAACAAACTAAGCGATTTCAAAACAACTTTGGACAGTTTAAATCTTTACTTTACTTTTTAATAATATATTTAATGGATATAACACATAAGAAATTTTATTTATAATCACACTAATTGAAAAATTATGAATATTTGCATCAACGCTTATATTACTTACCTCGGCGAATAATAATTTTTTACAATATAGCTAATTGATATAATTTAAAATACATTAATCCCGGGCAAGTAAGTCACAGTAATGAACTAAAAATGCTCTTTCAGTAGATGTGAGGACCTTGAGGCTGCAAGGTATGAAGTTTGCCTCTGCTTGCTATACTTTAGCTGAGCATAGTGGAATAGCCTAGTGTGATCCTAGCAAGAACTAAGCTCCGACGTTAACTTATCCTTTCTGCTCAGTGGTATCTCTCCTCCCCGTCGCAAGGCGGAAATTAATTCTAATTGCTGTGTGGGTTTGTATTCTATGACATTCTTAGCAGAGATACATGTATTTTATCTGCTCAGAGAAATATTCATTAATCTTTTGTTAATTTTTAAAAACTTTGCTGAGAATAACAAAATAATTTTTAATACTTCACAGCCAGTCGTCAATAATTTTACTATTAATAGACATAACGTATCCTGGAGAATAATATCTTCCTTTTGGGAAAGACACAACTGTAAAGACATGCTAAATATCTTGGACTGACCCTGGACCAGGACATTTTCAGTCATGTTCACACTGTTAATTTGATTTTTAGATGTAAACAGAGATTTAAGATTTTTAAATTTATGTCTGAAAGGGACTAGGCTGCTGATGCCTCGACTTTAAGGGCTAAGTACAGTATTCTCAGTTATCCAATCAAGAAATAATGGTATTCAGGTTAACTATGCTGCCTCGGTCAGTGACCTCGAAAAACTGGAAAGAGTTCAGTTGAGTTCAGCGCAGCCAGAATTATCACTGGGCTTCGTAACAGCTGCCAAATGATATCGTCTTGAATGAAGCTAATCTTCAACCTCTCAGGCTCAGGCGTAAGTACCTATCGATTAAATATTTTGCAAAGACGAAAAGCTTCCGAGATCAGCACAGAACTTCAAATATTATTCGTAATTGGATCAGCAATCGCCACCTCAAGAGAGACAGCTCGCTTTGTCATGCAAAGAGCGAATGTTTGGTCGACATGAAGTATCCCGCTGTTCCGATTCTTCCCACCCCCCCGGACCGAGTATTTTTCAACTCGGAACTCAGTTTTCTCGTTAATAAACGCATTCATCACTGAGTATCTCAGGCAGCTGGCCCTGAAAGTCATTCATACAATACCTAATAACGCAATATAGATCTGTACCGACAGCGGTAGAGGTGATGGAGCTATATCAGGCAGCCGAATTTTCATCAAGAAGGAGAATGACGTTGTTGAGATTAGTAAGAGAAACCCCAATTATTGCTCGGTTTTTAGGTCAGAGTTGATAGCTATGAATGAAGCTTTGAACTATTGCGTGACTGCTAATCGAAATTCAGAATCTAAGAGATGTCCACATTTTGAGTGAGAGTTGTAGCTCTATTCAACGTCTATCTAATTGGTGGAAACGTGATGATCAACTACTGTGAACATTGATCAAAAATTGAAATCGATCAATTAAAAAGTGGGGTGTTTTTCCAGTGGATTCCATCGCATGTACGTACCTATGGAAACGAAATGGCTGAAAAGTTGGCTGTGAGTATCCTTAAGGATAAACCTAATGCTCTTTCTTCTGAGGAACTTCCTTCTCGAGATCGACTCGCCCTGAAGAGTTGCCCCTGACCATGACTAACTAGTATGCTAGCAAACAGCCTACAGCGTACCACTTGAGGCGGGCAGCACAGAGATCCAGATTCTACTGGCTAGATTCCGCAGTGGTCATCTAAGTGAGAAGAAATATATTCTTGAACTCAAGGTTTGTCCTTCATTCCTTAAGTATATAGCTCATCACAAGCTTTTCCGTCGGATAAGTCCTTAAATTTACACCAATCATTCCAAAATTGGTTGCCAAATTTACACCAATCAAAATTTGATTCTGAAACGTCCTGAACTCATAGATTACTCACAGATTTGATGTGATCGTCAGACAAGCCACAACAACGAAATCTATTAATTTATAGACACATTCAGTTGACAATTATAAATGCTGCAGCACGTTTCTAATGTTATATATCACGTATACCGGCATAACGGAGTTGTTTTCCTTGCAACAAAATGAATGCTTTTAATGAAAGTTCAAAATTTTATTCAAATTTACTTCAACTTTCTAGTCTTTTTTAATTTTTTTCTCTCGTCTTTTTAGAATAATGAAAACATTTTAAAATTACACGAATTTTTTTTAATAATATTATCATTTCCGGTAAAAGTTTACAATTGGGTGCCGCTTGTTTTTTGGCGATTCTTTTTTGACGCCAAGATCGACGCCAGGAGGGCACAATTTCAAGATGGCCGCTACACAAAACCAAAATAAGAAGTCAAAGAATTTCACAGACTCCGTGTCCATGTACACATCGACCTATTTTCACTTAAAAAACGTCAGAGAATTGCACATTGCTTTGTCCATGTTCAGATCGATTTATTTTCACTTAAAAAAATCAAGAAGCTAAAAACAAGTTAAAACTCTCATAGTAACCAGAAATGGGGTTTCATCGCTAAAACTGAACAAAATTTTTCGCAAATGGAAAGGGCACCCAGTTCTACACTACAGCCTCATTTCCTCCCAAAAAAGTTTTTATTTGGGAATATTTCTGCCTTTATGAAGATCTTGCAGCACTGCTACTCCTCAAGCCCTAAAATATTCGCTTTTGAAGAAAGTAACAAAATCAAAATTCAGAATCCAGCTTATTTGTAAACCCAGAAACATCATGAAATGATTTGTAATTATTAATCAGCTCTTCGCATGCATTTTAGCCGCCTCATGATCCATATGTATACAGCGGCAGATGGTTGTAATTCCTCATTCTTATAGTAGCTCTAACAAGGAAAAAAGGGAAGGAGATTCCTAGAAAAGAACACTGTAAATAATAAAATATTACTTTCTAAGTAAAAATTTGTACTTTTTAACAAGTACTCAAAAAGTATACATTAATTCATAATAACGCATAGATCTGTATAATTTTTCAATTTGAAAAAGTAACTTTTCGCAATATACCCAAACTGCCGTTGTTGCGGAGCTATTGCTATTATAATCGATCATAAAATACTTTTTTATCACCCTTCCCTTAACTTGTCTAATAACTCCAGGTAATACTGCCGTTGTTGAAAAGATTTTCTGTTTTATACCTCGCTAAATCAAACATTAAAAACAGAAAAGAATACATGTACCTGAATCACCTTGACGTTAGCATAAACATATCGGCCGAACCACATCTCTCAAGCAAAAGCAATGAGGATAGACATCCATGCATCCAAAAATTGCAAGAATTTTATACCTGATAATATTTTTTGCCGCAAACTTCACTCTTTTCATTGAGATTTCATACACTGCCTTGACATAGAGCTGACAATGTCAGGAAAATAATATGAAAAATAAATAATCAGTTAAATTTATTCGTCTTTTTTACTAAGCTGGCGTGACTGAAAATGAAAATTTTAATTCGGCAGTTCCGATGATGGCGTTATAACAAAAGCCAGATGTTTTATGCCTAATAGAACAGACTCTTAGACGCAATAAAATACGACGAAGATTACTCACAATAAAATGTTACAGAAGAAAGTACGGTAAATTGAGTACCATTTAAGCTTGGATATTCAAACTTTTCTCTCTTAGATGAGTACGATTTTACAAAAGAAATAAGGGCGAGGGGAATTCGACAGAATCCTAGCTTGCATTTAAGCAAACGAAAAAAACTTCAAGTGTCCTTGTCCAAAAGATATCAGGTGTAAGTTGGACAGCGCGCAGCTATTTTCGAAACTCCTCATGCCGGATATTTTCTTCAGGTATTTGGCATGTCTTTTTATTTCGCATTTCTAGCTCTTTCTTTCTTTCCTCACTTTCTTGGCCTCATTTTTTGGATTTTATTTTATCGAGATTCGATCTCTCACGATCGATACGCGCTATGAAAAATGTTCAGATAAAAGACACAGAGAACTATAACGAGAAACATGAACTATGGAAAAACTAATGGAAAAACCGAGATTTTGTCCTGAAGGGATTCGGTTAAAGCTCGAAGAATGGCAAACTTTCTTCATTTTAGTTTTATACTCCAGGAAGAAAGTTGTTGAAGAAAAATTAGAGTCTAAGCGACGATAATTTGAAGCAATGAAGTTAACAAGATTAATTTTTGGCCGAATTAGGGAGAAGTGGGTTCGAAATCTGCTTATTATGAATGCAAGGCCGCTGAAAGCTGGCGCGTTTGCAAAAGAAAATGCAAATGAAGAGATTTTAGATTTCAAAAGTATAGAACTTTTTTAACTTCTTAAATAAATTTAAAGAAAATAAATCAATGCTCAATGCAATCAACGTTCGTAAATCGTATAAAAATTATTACAACATGTGATTTTTAATCATCTAACGAAACAAAAATTTAGTAAATCTAGAATTTCAATGCTCAGCATAAAGAGACTATACTTAGTTTATTCGAAGCAGGAAATATGAAAAAGCAACTGTACTCTAGTAGGGATTCGAACCGCGGATTTTCCATTTGCTAGTTCGATGCGCTAACCACATAACAGAATATGAGCAAAAACAGGGCAATGGCATAATTCCTTATAGTCTTTCCCACTTAAAGAGCGATTAAGGAAAAACACCAAATCCAAGTGGTGACGAGATTCGTCCACACATTTTCAAGTCGGGCGCTATTACAAGGATCACTAGATTACCCAGAGCAGAAAACGTGAAAAATCAACTATGCCCATACCCAGATTTCAAACTCGGATATTCCTGTTGCTAAGCATGCTCACCGCTTTTCCATGAAAGCATACGCAGGAGCTTATACCATGAAAAGAACATACCTTATAATTGTTCAGGATATGTGTACTTTGGAGTATGTAAAATTAAATGAGGATTGAAACTTTTACAGCCCTTTTCTTTAAAAATAAATAATAAAAAAAATGAAAGGTTTCAAATTTTAACATTCGCCCAAAAGGTTTGTTAAGGTTTTTTACGCTCTCGCTGACTTCGCAATCAACAAGTCTGCTATTACACTCCCTCCTTCTTACCACTTTTTTTTTTTGGTCTTTTTAGCTTTATTATTAAGCATCATTTTCTTCGCACTTACGCCATACAAAATTCAACAGCAAAATTACAAAAAATCTAACAGCAGCATAGCAGTATAACTTTAGAATTTTTTTTTTTTTTTTTTTTTTAAGTCCAAAGGGGCATTGTCCCTGAAGGACTATGGTATTCATTTGTCGATTTTGTGTTGGAAACATTAAAAGTCTCAATCACTTTTCAAACTGTTCCTACAAAATATTGCAGCCCTATATTATATTTAAAGAAATTAAACAATGAAGAATCTGCATAAATGCATGTATATTTCTCCATATGCGGTAAAACAACGGTACCTAGAACCATCCAATTTTGAATAAATAGCGTACGTTTCCACTCGAATATGCGCATCTGCAAGCCCGAATTATAAATTTGTTTTATTATCTATTTCATATTTGTAAAACTTTAACGAATATTTGATGAACAAACTGAAACGATTTAAAAGCGAGAAATGGCAAGACTCTACGGAGGAAAAAAACCTTTTTATCTAAAGCGCTTGGAACTGTGTATCAGAAAATTATAAAAATATATTCATTTTAAAATTATTTTGCGATATTTCTCTTGAGCTGAATTTTATGGTTTAAGTGCGAAAAACATGATATTTAATAAAACAGACGAAACGTTAAAAAACGCCCCTTTGGACGTTTAACTATAACATCCTACATAATAATAGCAAAACTAAAAGAATAATTTAAAAGATCGTGTGTTGAAATTTTAATGCAAGGTTATGCATTTTACGAACATTTCTTTAAAAATCAAACGCCTTAATATTCTTTTGATTATGATGGCTCCAACTTAATGATAAATAAATGAGCAACAGAAAATATTGCCTTGGATTCGACAATATTCGGCATTGGTCACACAACTGACACAGTGCCGTGATTTGTGGCTAATTATTTCGTACAACTACAATTTTTTCGAAGAAGTGAAGAGGTATTCACTTTTTCTCTTATCGATTAGCAGCAACTAATTCGGTTCTCACTTTCTTGAACAATTGCACAAGCTATATCTTCGACTTAATCGCTGCTTTTAGCTTGTTTTTTAATTCTGTGGACAAACAATTTGTGCAGTTTAATCCAGCGAAGGTCACATCTGACTTCATTACGCATCAAGTACGAATTATGAGAAGCCGAATGGCAATTCAAGTAGAAAATTATGAGAAGTCACTGTACACTTCAAGTTCAGTCTATCACAGGTCAATTATGGGTTTTGTAGGGAATGCACCTATTCACTGGCGTAGGCGCCCTGTGTTTGAGTCGTATTTCTGTAGACACATTAGGTATTTTTTGAAAGCAGGAGATGTGAAAAATAAGCAATGCCCTCCCCGGGACTCGAACCTCGCACCTCTCGAATATGCGCCGAGTGTGCTGACCACTACACCATGAACGCATGCTAAGAAGACGGGAGAAATACCTTATAGTTCTCCTTAGCCCTGATTTGGTGTGGCTTACTTTATTATGGCAAAGCACACTAGGGCTACCAGTCCAAGGGAGGAATGCCTTAGTGGAGGACTCTCTAAGGCAAATTGGCTCGTGTACACGTTACACAAGAGGAAAAGCACGAATACGCCCATGCAGCCTGCCTTTTCACCTGAAATCGATCCCAGGTCGGAACTACCAGTGTTGACCAAGTTCACCGGTAGGCCGCTCTTCTCAGTTCTGAAAACGAGCAACACGATGTCATACCAAAATCCACAAAAAAATCTTTAAAAAATCTAAAACTACAATCAATGTTGTAGTTGGACAGCTTAAAAATAATCTGTACTTTGTTAAAATGAATGAGTAAAAGAGAAACACATTGGAAGGGAATCGATAGTTGGTGTATTAGGAAAAAAACCACAGATGCACCACGATTGCATTGGTATATTAAGAAAAAGTACTCAGATCTTCTAATTTTTTCCGGAAAATTTATGAGAATTTTCCCCGCTCAAATAACTGTGGGAAAAGTCTAAAGAAACTTTAGTTTCAGCCGACTGAAAACACCAGTAGGATACCGGACATTACGTTTCAAAAACTAAACAATTTTCTGGACTAGTCTCCAAAAATCAATCAGAAGACGTTCGTTATAATTCTTAAGGGTTTAATTTCATTACTTGTTTCTAAGAAAATCAATAATTCATCCCAGCAAATATTATTTTTTCACTAAGTTTCTACCATAGTTGGATACCGATTTATGAAGATTCATTCGACAACACTTTTCTTTGCAAGAAATACCATGCTTTTGATAACTAAAAGATAGAATGTGGAAAATGATGTTTGCATTTACTACAAAAGGCAATAAGCACTTGAACTAATTAAAAAGAAATCGTAGATTAACGCCATGAAATTTTTAGTGTCTACAACGAATTTTTTCACAGAAATGTTAGTTAGAGAAAGCGTTTAAGCGCAACACTTTATTTCAATTCTGCTGCAGAACCCACAACAGTAACGATATTAAGGTAGATCAATAGACATTAAAAACTAAGAAGTATATAAGTTGAACTAGTTCACCTCTCTCTCCACGCCAGTTCTCTAATTTTCCACCCATCAAACATCTGATGATTTATCCCGATACAACTATCAGTTCATTTCAAATGTATTCGCTCATAGATTGATTTAGTTTAAAATTGTTCCTATTTCTTACTTTATACAAGTTGCACAACCAACAATTCAATTTTGGTTTCGTACGATTTATATTTTATGTGGAATTTGACATGGCATCGCATTAGCTATTTTCTATGGCTGAGAACGTGCAAGCATTCTTCCTAAGGAAATTATTCACAGTTGCTTTACGCCATTCCGTCATGCAAAATGTTCACTTCGAACACTGCACTTTCAGACAGCAAGAAAAACTGCATTCGTTTGATTGTATATTGAAAGTTAAGAGCTGACCGAAACTTTAAATACGCCCAGGAGATTAAGGAGTTTAAACAGGAGTCAACTCATTTACGCAGCGGCAGCACGAAGCAACATGCCCATTGCGCCATCAGCAGTTAACGCGACTAAACATCTCTATCTATTAATTTCTCGAGCCATTTCAATGTCATGCCACTGAGAGCTACCTTCGTAACATTTATCGACTACTGCTGACGGCACAATTATTTTTTGTTCAACCCCCTGACGCGATCCGTAAAGTCGATGTGCCCCGCCGTTTTGACAGCGTTCTCACAGCGGTGTTCTTATTAAATCCTCCACTGAATGACGGGCTTTTATAATTCGTCGCAACTTTCATAAACGCGTCAATTTGTTAATAGATGCAACGATAAAAGCGACGAAACAGTTACAAAATAACTGTTTGCTTTTTTTTTCTTACATTCCAAAAGGGTAAACGAACGCTAGGTCTTTTTTTTTTTTTTTTAAATAAAATAAGTCGTAATGTTATTCGGTTCTAAATTTATTTTATATATCGAAAAAAAGAAGTCGATAATTTCAGTTTCGAATACCATTTCGATTCTCGGCAAGAAAGAGAAAAACAGATGGATGCGTAGCGCACATATTTTCTAATCCTCGGAAAGGAATTAATTTTTAAAAAAAATTAAACTTTTACTTCAAAATAATAATAATCTTTGAAAAGAGCTGATTTCATATGAATGAAGATATTGGAATTTTTACATGTATGCATGATGTAATACAACACAGGTTCCCAAACTGTGCGCCACGGGGCTCCACAGCGGCCACCATTGAGGAGATAACTTCCACGTTGGGAAAACCATGTTTTAGACGATGTTTGATAAAGATACTTGTTTATGACATCTTCAAAGCGTTAAGCTGGCACGTGAAGGATCAGATTTTAAGCTTGTTTTTTAGGGAGATACTTGCTTTCGAATTCCACATTATGCTCTTAACATGTTTTCTAAAATGCAAGTAAGGTGTCTCTTATATATTGCCAAGTAAAGACATAACACATTTCCGGAAACATTTAAAAAAAGATTTATATCAAACTTTATTTTACAGACCTTAGACAGACTTTTTCTCCGCGCAAATATTATTTTTTCTATCTTTTCTTCTGCCCTTTCTTATTTGTCACAGCTACTTTTGTTCTGACACTTACATTCGCTTTTTGTGCTACTGCTTCCAACAATACAATTCCATTGTTTACAGAAAAAAAAATACTGTAATGAAAAAGTACTGGGAATGATCCCACCTCCACAGAAACACATGTATCAATTTATTAGTCAATAGTTATTACATTCCTTTCAACTTATTCCCTTTCAGTTGCATTGCATACTCGCCAACGTTTCTCCCCAATCCTCGGAACATGTTTTAAAATGGTTTTCACGAAACCCTTTCAGGAATAGTAGCGAATTTTCTTTTATTGCAACAATAGGATCAAAACGATGACCACGAAATGGTAACTTTTGTCGAACAAACAAGAAAAATCTACGCGGTGCAATGTCAGATGAATTCCGAACTTGCGGAGGCTGAACTTTTGCTCAAAAATTCAAGAACAAAAACAGAACTGCGAGAGGGTGCACTATCGAGGCACAAACTTCACGAGGCATCCCGCCGTATTCAGGTTGTTTTTCATAAGTTGCTTCAAGCAGATGCCATAAAACACTCAAATAATATTCTGCGTTAATACTTCGGCCCGTTGTCTGGAATACATTATACGCAACAAATACCAAAACAATCGAAGAAAATAATCAACATTACTTCGATTTTTGACCCATTATGAAGTGGGCCTTTCCGTCTTGTTTCTGTTTCCAAGCGTTATTCACTTTATTGTTGAACAATTTTTATATCAAAAGTATAGACCTACGCTTCATCAACAGTAATAATGCGTTTTAAAAAGAACTCAAGTTGAAAAAGGTGTCTCCTGGGGCCACTTGTACACTTTAATGTTTTTGGAAAAAATTCAGTGCTTTAGGAACTCGAGAAGCAACATGCCATAACCCCAAATGATCTTTCAGAATTGCTTGATAGGACCCAAATGATATAGACATTTTTCAATAACATCCCTGACAGTTAAATGACGATCGATAAGCACCAAATCATTGAATTGATCGACATTTTTCTCATTTGTTAAAGCGAATGGTCTACCAGAACGTGGTTCGTCTTCCTCACATTTTCCGTCTTCCTTATAATTCATATACCAGTCAAATAACCTTGTTTTTGAGAAAGTATTTCATCTAAATATTTTTCAACATTTCAAACGTTTTTTCCCTTCACTGCAAAAACAAACTTAATAATGCACGTTCTTTGCTCAATTACACTTGGCTCTTAGCGAAACTGCCAAAGCAAAAACATTTTCTTCATTATAGAAGAACTTATTTCCAAACGATGAAAGGAAATAAAGTATGGATTATTGCCAGGAGTCGACAAATGTCGTAACAGCTATTGTAACTGTAAAAACTATGGAAGCAGTTATTTTTTATTTTATTTTATTTTACACTTGCTTATTTTAAAATAATCATTCTCGATTCCCAGTGGTTGGTTAGGTTTCGTTATTTGACTAGGACAAATCACTCGAGGGCTATCTGCCTAAGAGGAAGGATGCCTTTATGGAGGAAATTCTAAGGGAAACTGGCTCGTATCCACATTATGCATGGGGAGAAACATGATAAAGCCCGTGTGCCTGAAATCGAACTAACAGTGTTCACTGATTTTACTGTTCGGCGGTTGGTGGGCCTTGATCAGAGTGGTATACAGCAGGAAATAAAAAATAAATAAATAAATAAAATCTGAAAGCTTTCAGACTTTATATTACATCCAAAAGGGGAGCTTTTTTTAAAGTTTTGTGTGTTACCTTTATTTATTAAATATCATGTTCTTCACACTTAATCCATAAAATTCAATTCAACAGCAATATCACAAAATAATTTAAAAAGTGCATATCTTTAGAATAGAATTTCCGATACACAGTCTCACGCGCTGAAGATAAAAGAGTTTTTTTTTTTTTTCCCGTACAGTGTTGCCACTGCTCGTTTTGAAATCGTTGAGTTTCTTAATCAAAAGCTCATAAACGCTTTACAAAATATGAAAGAGATAATACAACAAATTCCATATTTGAGCTTCCAGATGCGCATATTCGGGTGGAGATGTATGTTATTCAGAATTTGATGGTTCTAGATACCTTTGTTTTATCGCAATGCGAGAAACATCCATACATTTATGCAGATTCTTCATTATTTAATTTCATTAAATATAACACAGGGCGAAACATTTGGTGGCAACTATTTGAAAAGTGATTCAGACTTTTAAGTTTTCGACGCAAAATGCCGAAACGAAATTAATAGCCTTTTTGGCTAACACTCTTTGGGCTAAAAAAAATGGATTTTATGATCAGGTATTATCGAACGTTTGAATTTGAATTTTGCTCAGCATGTATGAAACGGAACAACGGAATTTCCTATATTTGCAAACTCGTTCCAGGATTTTGCTCGATACTACATCATTACAGGGTTAAAAAAACCACTATATTATTAGATGGTGTCTTCCTCTTTTGCGCGGTTGTCATAAACGTTCCTGTTTCTGCGAAATCATCAACCGAAATGTATGAAAGCAAAAAATTTATAAAAAGAATTTTTTAAAAGAAATAACTAAAAAATATTTAGGATCTCAAATCTTTCTAGGAATGAAGCTAATACTGTATTTAAAACGGGAGAGAGATGTTCAAACTTTACGATTATTTTGACAATGAACTAAAAGATCGCTTCATAAAGTAAAAATAATATGCTTCCGAAATTCCGCATAAAGGTGAGTTATACTAAAATCTTTCAGAATAAATATTCGTTCTAAAACGACATTCTTTCTTTGGTCTTAATCGCGCCTTTGCAGTTTTTAATTCTTTCATTTAAGCAAATCAACTACATTTTCCTTATTTTTATTCTGAATTCCATCCTGTTAACCTTTATGAAGGACTAAAGGTTTTCCCTTTTAGGTTCTATAATGTTTAAAACACCACTATAGATTACCATAAGATCTGTAAATAACAGCTCATATTGCAACATAATTACAAATAGAATGAAACTAAAAATTTCGAAAACCGCCCAGCTCTTCTTAATGACTCATCGTTACATCTCCTGAGGAGCTGTCGTAGGGGGACTGTACTATCCAATTTCGCGCGAACAGGAAGAATTTTGAAAAACGCGGAAAGAGGAATCGAGGAAACAGAACTAATTCTATTAGATAAAATAAAAGCCGTAGAAAAGTTTTCAAAACATAATTTATGCATATTTTTACTCATTTGTTTTTGGACTTTTTAAATGATTATGATGATAACTTTTTTTCTTTTTGTACGCTTAGCAATTTCATCCTTTGTCACACGTTGTTTCAGTTTTGTATACTCAGATCTACAGCTGCATCACTCTAAACGAAAAAAGAAATTTACTATTCAGATTTTCTAAAGAACCGAAAAACATTTCTAAAAGCTATGTTACCATACGTCCTCTCATTCTGCATATGTCTTTAGAACATTTTATCAATGATTATTATTCATATTTTAAAAATGATAGTGCATTGTTTAAGATCAAGGTTCTCATCAGTTTAAAATAATGAATTCGATAAAGGAGGCGAAAACAAAACTCAATTTTTAAAAGATAAAAATAAAAATATCATTCTTATAAAGAAGTCGGAAGAAAAATTCCACAATGCAATGAAAGGAAAAAGGCTATTAAAATATTTATTCCACAGAGAGATGCACAGATAATTCTTGATAAATATACAATGGCTATTTTTTAATTTTGTTCTAACTTTACTTAAATAAATCTGCGTTTATTACAAGGTACACATATTTCATGCATTCTTTCAGTTTTTGCACTTTAAATCATAAGCGTTAAAAATTTTCAAAATGCCGCTCGACACACAATAAAAAAAGAGGGCTAACAAAATTTTAAAAAGATTAAATTTACCTCAGGTTAATGTAGTATAAATACTTTAATAATTCAGAGCATTAAATTTAGTGAATCAATACATTTAAATGAAAATATTTCAGTTATTATAACCTTTTTATTTTTATTGTTATGCATATCAATTAACCATTTCATCCTCTAAATATAAAGTTGTGAGAAGTAAAGTAGGAAGGAAAATGGAAATTACGTCAGTTTGATACTGACATGGTTAAACGATTAATTCATAAAGGCAATGCAGCAACTCGAGGGCTACCAGCCTAAAGAATAGGATGCCTTCGTAGAGGACTTTTAAAGAATACTGCCACAAAAACTTTCACGCTACTAACTAGGACTTGATTTATGCAACGGAAAATAGTGCATACGGCCCGACCTCCAAATTTTCCTATATTACCTAAACTATATGAAATTTTAAGTACTTTTTTCCAGTTTTATGTATTTTTATAAGATTTAAAGATAAAATTCTAAGCAATTCAAAATTGTTTTAGTTTTTTTTATGATTTTTTCCAAAACTGGACCAATACCTAGCACTCTCACAAGTGATGTCATTAAGTTATATTACATTTTAATAATTTTTAAAGCAGAGGTACTTTTCCCTTAAGGATGAGAAAAAATTAAATTTTTTAATTCTACTTTTTCTCAGAATACATTTTCATTCATTTATATTTTATCTGTGTAGTTATTTTGAGCTTTTACTTTGCAATTTTATCCTTAGTTTATCACTATAATTTTTCGAGACTAGATTAATATAACTACAGTTGCATTATTTTAAACGTAAAAGGAATTTGGTATTCAGATTTTCTTAATAACAGTTTCATATAACTAATTGTTCTTTTATTCTGCAAATGTTTTTAAAACACTGCATGAAGCACATTATTAACATCTGTAACGTTTTAATAGTTAATTATTTGTAAGGCATTTTATGTTCCTAATTTTTAAAAGAATTTATTCAGATTATAAATGAAGACAAGGATAATCCCTTTTTTGAATAATTAATATATAACTTGAATAATAAGGTAATAATTTTAAGAATAGAAAGTTATCTATTCTTAAAATTATTACTATTATATTATAAGAATTTGAAATATTATCTGCAAACTAGAACGCACTTCGAAGCAATAATAAATATTAAACAGAATATATCCTCAGACAATTTATGATAAAATTTGCATTGTGTTTGCATAAATTATTAAATGTGTATAGCGTTTTGTACCCTTTCGAACATAACAGAAACATGAGAAACAAACTTTAGTGTAATAACCCCTTTTGTGAAAATTTAAATAAATAAATAAATATAAAAACGGACGCTAAAATTAAGATTTTTGTATGTTATGTAGAGTAGGCTTTTTAATAACGATACTGAAACATCCGAATGCAAATAGTACTCGACAACAATATATATATATAAAAGACTTACATTTCTAAACTAAGAACTGAACCAGGTAAAAAAATAACTAGCTTAATTTCGACTAAGTTTTGGTTTCTAGCAGCATTTAATTCTAAAAAAGCTAATTCGTTCATTTTCAAGAGAGGAAAATAAAATTAACTATCAATAGAGTACAGTTTTTTTTAACTCACGTAAACTAAACATTAATAATTAATTCGTGAATTTAAAAAATTAAATATTCTCTTAGTAGATGGCGATTTTTCCCACATTCCTTAAAGGCTAGAGGTATTTTTATTATTGTTACTGCTACTGCTATAACAACAGTTGATTAATTTCAGAGCTGTAAATGCACTTGCTTTTGAAACTTCAGATCGTCATTAATCAATTGTTGAACTGACATAAATACAATGAAACTAAAAATTAAGTAATTAAAATTTCCGGCTCTAAAGCAAAAATTCAATATTGGTTTTCTGCAATTAGTTAAAATTACAGGAACGATTTTAAAATGTAAAACGATGTAAATACAGGTTTCTCAAAATAAGCGTAATCATCTGAAGACATTTTTATTCAGTAATATTTTTATTGTTACCAAAACTACAACTCAAACTTATAAACATACCTTTTAGTACTTAGGATAATTTGATTGTTCTACATAAAAGCATGACCACTAATAGCTAAAAATTTACAGGCCTACAATCACCCTCTGAAATTCATTGTTACCTCCTTACCAGAGAATCGAATTTTTGAAAAATTCTTCTCATTGTGCAGTCGATCAAACTACATTTAACAGTAGAAAGAGAATGAAAATACATAATGCTATTTTTGTCTACTTTTTTAAGACTAAATCTCTAAATAAAATACTGATCAATAAATTTGTATTAACACAATAAAAATCGATTTAAAATTATAAATTTTGAATAAACGAATAATTTCAGTAATTAAATATTTAACAATGAATGATATATGAAAAAATTCAATAATTTCTTCTAATTTAATAATTTCTAATATACGAAATTTAATAATTTACATTTGAACAGTAAAATATTTTTTAATATGTGTCCATTCTCAGATTTCATGAAAATAAATAAACTGAACTTTTAATTAATAATATTACTATACACAATATTGTTAATCAAATAATAATAAATGTTATAAGGTATATCTCCCACATTCTTAGCGTGCCTTCGTGGTGTAATGGTCAGCACACTGAGCCGGTATTTCAGAGGTCCGTGGTTCGATTCCCGGCGAAGGAATTGCATATTTTTCATGTCTCCTGCTACTAAATAACCTAATGTCTCTACAATGTATAATCAATTAATAATTAAGTGATATTACTGCGTAATTAACACGTTATAATTGCTGAATTATTAGCAATCATGCATTAATTATTCAATATTATTTCAGACCCATACTGAGAAACAGCATTTGCCTTCATCCGCACTAATATCAGGCCTACTCTGAGAATTATTTGTTACGCCTATTTTGAAAAGAAGATTTCTCAATAATACGAGGGCCATCCAGGAAGTAGATTACGTTTCCGTCTGCGTCCGCTAGGGGCGGGGCTAGCGCGGCCATCTTGGGGTCAGAGCGTTGCGCAGCTCAGTCTGCATCTAGCCGTGCTAGTGAGAGGTTCGTGCTGTGCTCCGTTCAGATACTGTGACGGTTTGAAATGTCTGCGTTAATTGAAAGTCCCGCGAGGTGCGCTCAGTAATAAGGTTTCTGACTGCAAAAAACTGTAAACCGATAGAAATCTATCGGCAGCTTCGTGAAGTGTATGGGGACAACATTATCACTGAAGGTGGAGTGCGTCATTGGGTCATAAGATTTCAAAATGGCCGAACCAGTGTTCGAAGTGGGAGACCCAGCATAGTGACCGCCGAACTTCTCGAAAAAGTCGATGCTAAAGTCCGTGAAAATCGAAATTTCACAATAACGGAACTTTCTTTGAGTTTTCCACAAATTTCGCGAAGTTTGTTGCACGAAATCATCAGCGAAAAGCTTGGTTACCACAAGTTTTGTGCAAGATGGATTCCAAAAATCTTGACAGAGGACCACAAAAATCAGCGAATGGCTGCAGCGTTGAACTTTTTGGACGCTTACCATAAGGATGGTGACTCTTTACTCGATCGCATCGTTACTGGTGACGAAACATGGGTGAAACATGTGAACTGTGAAACGAAATTGCAATCAATGCAGTGGGGGCACACAAGTTCTCCCCAAAAACCCAAGAAATGCATGCAAACAATGTCGGCAAGGAAGATGATGGCGACTGTTTTTTGGGACAGAAAAGGTGTAATTTTGGTGGACTTCCTGGAAAGAGGCACTACAATAAACTCTCAAAGGTATTGCCAAACTCTCCAAAAACTCAGAAGAGCAATTCAAAACAAGCGCAGAGGAATGTTGAGCTCTAAGATCTTGTTGATTCACGACAACGCCCGGCCCCACACGGCAAATGTCACTCGTAAAGTTCTTGAATCTTTTAAGTGGGAGTTGTTTCCTCATCCGCCGTACAGTCCCGACCTGGCACCGAGCGACTTCCACCTATTCCCAGCAATGAAGAAGTGGCTGGCTATGCAGCGTTTTGATGACGACGCACAGCTGCAAGAAGAGGTAACGAAGTGGTTGAAGGCGCAGGCGGCCGAATTTTTCGACGAAGGAATTTCCAAGCTCGTACATCGCTACGATAAATGCCTTAATTTGTATGGTGACTATGTAGAAAAGTAGTATTTGAGTGTGGCTTTCATCTGTATATAATAAAATTTGTTTCCTATACTTTGTTTATTTTTTTATTCCAAAACGTAATCTACTTTCTGGATAGCCCTCGTAATTCGCACAGTAAACAGAAGAACCTGATTTCAGCAGTACAGCAATATTTTTAAAATATTCCTAAATCAAATAAAAAAAATTCCTAAATCATCCCTTGCTAATTCTTTTCAATAAACAATCATGAATTGTGCAGCCCTGCCCTGTATCTGCAATTTTTAATTTGCAATTTTTTAATTTTCAACAATCAACAATTAAAATTTTTAGTGAACAATACCAATGAAAGATTTCCTCATGTTGCTGTCTCTAAGGAGATGAGGAGAAGCGATTTTGCTTAATTAAAGTTACCTTTTGGCCTAACTATAATATTAATAAAAAAACTGGTTCTGATTCGCAATAAAATTATTTAAATATATCAAACTAATATTACTATACTAAAAAGAGGACACAAATAAAACGTGTAAATTGTTTTAATTTATTATTAATTAATATATTATTATCATTAAAAAGTATATTAAATTAACAATAGTTAATTAATTATACACTGTATAATTAATTAATAATTAAGTTATAATAGTGCATAATTACTGTATTATTAATGAAGTATGCGTGAGAAAATAAAATTTCTCTTTTTATATTTATTTAAAATAAATAATTATTAAATCTTTGGAATTTACGCAAAAATCTTGGAAAGCGAGAATAATTGAAACGCGAAAATAATTTTTCAGTTATGTGCCAGGAAATGAATAGGAAAAATTAAAAAAAAGGATATTTTTCTTATTTTGATATTAAAAACACATTATACTAAATATACAGGTATGTACGACTGGCACTTAGATCTCCGTGTGTAATCGACTGTTACGAATCCCACCTTAACTACAATATTTCACGTACTTGTTAAAGCCACTTTTCCCCCACATGGGTAGCCAACGTTGTGATTGGTTTATCCAAGTTCTTTTCACTTTCAAATACTGTCCAACTGCGCAGAGGAGCACTAGGTCACACGCGGGGCGGTTGGCAAGATGGCCGTACGAGGAAAAGTCCTCGCTTTCCTTTCAACTAACTGCACATACAAAGCAACAGGCAGGAAAAAGAAAACAGACAAACAATAGTTTTAACGACCTACCTTCAATGGTGAGATGCTGGTTTCTGGGGCAGTCCCAAGAAAAGGGCGCGCAAAACTGTTGGCGGCGAAGCATTCACGCCGTGCGAAGACGGCAGCAACGATCCAATCGTACGCGAAACGTAAACATGCGTTTGGCGAACTGGAAGAAGAGGAGGTGGTGGAGGAAAAGGTAGGAATTAAAAGCAAAAACAACAACAGTTCCACAGACTTGGCTTGAGCGCGCAGCAGCAGTAAAGTTTTCCAGTGCAACGAATCAAGTGGAAAGGCAAAAAAGGCCTAAGAACGTATGTATGCATGTATGCAGGGAGGCCCTGCAACAGGGAGTTCTTGGTCAGCCAAACCTGTCCAATTAATCCAGTGCCCCGGGACATGGACTCGACATGCAAAGTTTCTTCAGCAAGGGGAAAAGGTAGCGAGGGAGACGCTGGTGTGAGGGGATTTTTTTTTTCCCTAATGTCTTCCCCTTTTTTTTTCATGCACTCCTTTCATGAAATGGAAACACGAGCTTGCGCATAGGGAAAAAATGGAAACGAATCCAACGAGCAGGGGAAAAAAATGTCTTGCACGACCGGTGGGGAAATGGGCGTTGAGAAGAAAGGAGAAAAGAAGCGAGGGGAAAAAAGCAAAGAAAGAAAACATGGAAGAAAAAGCCCACAACGCCTCGGAATAATTATTATTCTGTAGAGAGCGGCTCCGACTGGGGTTGATTTCTCATTACGCAGGTGGAAACAAAAAACTTAAACTAACAATGAACTTCGCCATCATCCATTCAGGAGCAAGGACGTGGGCTCAAAAAAACCAGTTTAAAAAGATTAGAATGGGAAGGAGGGCAAAAAGAAAAGGTAAGTGGAAGGACCTGCTGAGGTATTATCTCAACACAAAGTCTATCGAAAAGAGGACGCAGCCGCATTGTTTCTTAAATTAATCACCCAAGAAAAAAGGCCTGCATCGGAACACCAGACGTTGGCCATTTTAATTTAAGCTGTCCAGCCCGAAAGTCTTTGTTAGGACTTTAGACGATGCTAATGTTATGCTGATCAAAAAGAAGACGGACAAAAACAACCAAAATTTTTTAAAACTCACTCAAATTAAGTCTGGTTGCCATTCCTTTTAAAGCAACCTTCTTCTTCATTTATCTATAGATCCAACAACTTGCACCAGAATTGGAACTTTTTCCAGAACAATTTCAATTGAAATACGTCCCCTCTGTAATTCAGACTGAATATTGTTAGTCTCAAAATCCTAGCATGGAGTTAGATTGAAACCTGCAACCAGAAAAAGCACCAACAAGCCTGAAAACAAACGACTTCGAGTTAGTCAAAACCAAAGTGACCAAGGAAAGCGAAGACAACCCATTGTTGATAATTTTTTACAGCTTGAAGAGTTCACTAAATGCTAATTCACTCAGATCAGAGAGCCAGTAAAGCATTTTATTTTAATATTTTGAGACAATTGATAGTGGACGCTTTTTAACTGTTTGATTGCTTTGCTCAGTGACTACAGCAACACATGCGAATGCTATCTGCCTTTTAGCATCTAGTTTGAATAATAATTTTTTTCCTAGGGTTATCTGCTATAGACGGAAGGACTTGGAAAAACTGACTCGTATTCACGTTACATGTAGAGGATACAACGAAAACAATGTCCTGCTAACTTATTCTCTTAGAACCAATCCGAAACGAATGGATTTTTGCTATTCTCTTACATGCGGTCATCCTAGATGCGTTCAGGAGGAAAAGAGGCATGAATTACGTCGACGCAAAGCAAAATAATGGAGATCCTTAAGATGTTCAAAAAGAGGGTAAAAAACGCGAAACCTGTCGTTTATTTGCGATCACAAGGAATATATGCAAGCAAAAATTTAAAAAAAAAAATTCTAAGTTCTTTATCCATTAGAAATTAGACAAGAAAATTCCGAATGCGGAAACAAGAGTTCAAATGCAAAGTTACATTTTACTTCTTCCTCCTCCCCCAAAGGCATGATGCATGTTCTTAACAAAATTTGGATTA
This sequence comes from Stegodyphus mimosarum, assembly GCA_000611955.2. Classification (NCBI taxonomy): domain Eukaryota; kingdom Metazoa; phylum Arthropoda; class Arachnida; order Araneae; family Eresidae; genus Stegodyphus; species Stegodyphus mimosarum. The sequence continues at coordinate 1,724,489 of KK112341.1, forward strand.
AAGAAAGGCAAAAATTAATACTTTAACTTCTAAATACTCCAATATATGTCCATAGACAGGAGAAATTTTTAATGGTTATATATTTATAAATGATTCATCCCAGGCAATTTTCTTGCATATTTTGCCCTTGTCTGTTAGTTTTATATATGCACATCGTTTTATTATAATTATTAATACAGGTTTTAGTAAAATATAAAAAAAAATCAGGATAAAAGCTATTGATAGAGGGATATACCCAGCGAAATGTGCGCATACTAAATTATTCTATATTTTATCAAAAATATATAATTCTTTAAGATGCCAGAACTTTTTGAAATTTACATTGTTATTTGAGCTATTATAATTTTTGGAGATAGATTGGGATCACAATTATTATTGCACCTATAAAGTCAATAGGTTTCTAAATGGTACATTTTAACAAAATCTTCATGAATTCAAAGAAGAGCTTGGTATTAATAATAAGTCGGATGAGATTTTAAGCCTTAAATTTGGTGAATAAGACTGAACTTTCTGTTTGACGCACTGAATTATTAAATGAAAACCTTGATTTTCAGTGAGAATCGAAAACTAAAATTAAGCAAAAAAAATCAACCTTAGTTTGGTCTAAATTTTGAATAAAACTCTACCAATTTTAAGGTCGATCAGATATAGGTCCTTTGTAGTGGACGAAGAAAGATCTGAAAAAATGAAGACGTACTTCTGCCAAGTCTCCTGACGTTTCATCCATGGACTATTGTGACTTGAAAAGAGTTCTTTCTAAGCGGAAACCCACCGTAACTGAAGGTTCGTTTGTTTTGGTTTAGTTTAGTTGATTATGGCAGAGCATACTAAGGCTACCTGCTTAAGGGAGGGATGCCTTCGTGAAGACTTTCTAAGGAAAACTGGCTCGTATACACGTTACACATGGGAAAAATCATGAAAACGCCCATGCAACCAGACCGTTCCCCTGGAATCGAACCCAGGTAGGAATTCCCAGTGTTCAGCCATTGTACCGCTAGGCCGCTGGTGGGCGCCCACGACTCTGGAAAGTAGTGGAAGAAGAAAGGAAAGCAATGCCATTTGAAATTTTAAAAAATAGTCCTTCTGGCGTGAATTAAAGTCCAGAAAAAATACTATTATATCGAATATTTTAAAAAATACTCTTTACATTTTAAGCATTAATTGAACTCCCCCAAAATTGCTCTAAAAATGTGCACATTTTTAGAACGATTTTGGGAGCACGGGAACAAGTGAATTTCGGAAAAACAACAACACAGAAATAGGAAAAAAACTGAGTATAATCTAAAAAAGCTAGCAGCTAGAAATAACACAAACGAAAGCATTCAATATAGAGTTATTGAAATGATTTCATTAATTCAGTCTGATTTAACTTACATAATCAAATGGACTTACTTAAAACTGTTTGGAAAAGTATAGATTAATAGCTAATGGCATTTTTTCGTTAGTTATGATATGGGTTATTCAATTTTTGTGTTTCAAAAGTGCCCTCAAATTAAACCATAAACATCGTCACCCGCATAAATCTAGTAAACTTGACTTGACTGTCAAAGCATAGTGCATGATATAATTAAATGCAAATGAAAAGGAGAATTTCCGAATTAACGATAACATTCAGGGCCTAAAATCAAATATAAATTTTTATCTTATAATAATACGGACGAATATGCACATACAAAAACATGCAAACTTACCTATTTTCAATAAATCCAAATTTTGTTCTATGAATCTATTGAACATTTTGAAGATATATACAGCATTTAAAGAAAAATGTATAGAGGGGCTAGTCCTTTTTACTTGTACACCGGTCACAAAAATTAGAGCATACTTCAAAGCATTATGAAGCAGGAAAAAGAAAATGAATATTCATTAGCAATGCAGTTAGAACTGAAGATAAACGAATTATGTTCTCTTACTGGCCTTTTGAAAAATTATCTCCTACTTCCCTTCCTTATCATTGATAAATACTGAGAAAAGCCAATTAATCAGATGTATCACGTGACGTTGTTTAACATAAGAAATAAGTTTTCGCTCAAGATAACTGAAACCGTAAATAACGCACCCGTACGCAATCTATTCCAATATTTATCTTAGTTCTCTCTCGAAAGCATTCCAAACTTATTGACCAGAAGTATTCAGCAGGCGAAAAATATTTACATGATAACACAAAGACGAAACTTTTTTCTACCCTATGTGATTCTATTGCACATATGCACAATAAACTGGGTAGGTAGGACACAGAGCAAATGGCTTTGTTTCAAAATTTCCTTTTCGATGATGGCTTAGCGCCGATCCGGCCTTTCCCGGTTCATCCTCAACTCAAAATAGTGTAAAATAGTGTCAACTTATCCACTGCCTTCCCCCATTGATTCCCTCTTTCCTGTTCCATTCGCTCCTCGAAAAGTTACTTTCTGATATTTGAACACCTGCTTTCATCAATTAAAACAGTTTAGATAAGGTGGCCCTTAGTACTTGCCTTAGTTTACGTTTTCTAATACCATTTATTAACCCAAAGGGACAATTAGTTTCGAATTGGATTTTCCGTCTATTCACCATAAACGAATCACTTTTCCAATTGTTGCCACTAAATATTATCGCCCTGCATTACTTTTAAAGAACTTAAGTAACGAAGAATCTGCAGGCATACATGTATGTATCTATGTTCCTCGAATCGTGATAAAATGACGGTAATAACGATAATAACGTAATCTTCATATGAACATGTGCACTTGGAAGCCCGAATTTTGAATTTATTTTATTATTTTTTATTTACGTATTTTGTAATTAATAAGTTTTTGACTACCAAACTCGACGATTTGAAAGCAAGGAGTGGCAGCACTTTTCCAAAAAAAAAAAAATATTTTCAGTGCAGGAGGCTGTTTCTATTCGGGAAATTGTAAGATCTTTTGGTTTTAATTAACAAACTCGGTTCTATGAAAGCAACATGTTACGGCGGCCGGAATTAAAATCCTTTTATCTTCCCCGCGGCAGCGTGTTGCCATTCGTGATGCTTGAGTAGGTCGCAAATTTAATTTGAAAGGTTGCTAATTTATAAACTAAGCGATTTAAAAGCAATAAACACAGTTCTTAAGAATATTTTTTTCCTACTTTTTAATGTGATTGATTTGCATAAACATGTACTAAAATCAAGAGATGTCTCATACATTAAAATCATTACATACTTTTTCTTTTATAAGATAACTATTTTAGACGGCTGGCCACTCCAGCGGCAAATTTTAAAGAAATAATATAGTGAATATAAAAATATGTATGGCAATCTCTAACACTCTATCGGGAATTCTGATTAAAGACTGAAAAAATATAAAAATGTATGACAACAGTTAAAACTGCATCGGGAAATCTAAACATGTACTGCTATGTAGCTATTCCTAAAATTGTACTTCAGAAACAACAAGAATTCTACGAGTACTATGTTTACATAAATCAGTTCAACAAAGACAGGAATAATTGCATGCATTAATAATAAATATTACTTATAATACATAAATACAGCAAAAGTTTTATATCACAGAATAAAAACTTTTAAATCTCATTATTTCTGTGATGTTGGAAAAATTTAAGACTCAAATTCAGTCAGAAGGAAATACAGAGAAAATAATTTCAGCATTATTTGAAAGAGTCCAAGTTATCGCATATTGGGAGTTAAAGTAATTCGATATCAAGAAACATTAAAGGTTATACCACCTTGATTGAAGAGTGGAAGGTTAAATATTTTGACACTTTTTTATCTTACAAAACGTTTTTTAATTATCGTTAAAAATATAAAGTATTTTCATCTTCATTAACTTTACATTCAGATATTGATTTTATATGACAATACTTAAAGTGCAAAATGCAAATTTTAAAATAAAACTACAAATTAGATTTTTTTCACATCATGTTACGATAACTTCACTGAACACAAAAAAGTTTCGCTTGAAAATGCTTCATTTTTGTTTCTTTACGCAGAAGAATGAGAACAGAACTAAAAATATAAAGCATTTCGTGCACGTTTCCATTTATTTAACTTCTCCTTTTTTTGAGCGGGGAGAATAAATATAAATCAGACTCAATTTGCTGTTAAATTTTCTTTGACATACATTTACATCAAAAAACATAAATTAATAATAATAAAACCCAATTTCAGTTTGAATTATTTGAAGCAATAGGATCACACTATAATACATATTTCATGAAAATAGCTTGAAAACTTCATGAAATATACTACGCAAAACATGAGGGGGTTGAAGTTTCACTATAAAAATCATCTTTATTTTGAGTTTACAACATTACATCAGATTACTTAGATTTATCTTGCAGTTGAAGTATGTTTTCGTGTAATACGAATGAAGGTATTGAAACACTATGGCATTTTAAACATCTCGAAGTTCATTTAAATACAAACAGATGAGTATCGAAAGTCTGCTTAAATACTTTTTACATACGTTTACATACATTATTTTACTTTTTACATACATTATTAACTTAACTTTTTACATACATTATTTGGAATATTTTCAAATTTTTTTTTAAAAGCACGCATTAATCTTGAAAAGCGAAACATATTTTTTAATCGATTTTTTTAAGGCTTAAGGATTAGAAGACCACTTCATAATAAATTTTGTCTGTGTGAAACATTTAATTAAATTTATCGAAAACATTTTACTCAGTCGTGTCACATACGTGATGCCCCTAGAATACAAAAGTTTAAAGATCAAAATTAAATTCAAGATACTATTTAAAAGGAAGGTCGTACAATACTTAAAAGAAAAAATTCTATAAAAAATTAATCAGTCAACAAATCTCTGTTGACTTTCTCACCACTATTCATTTATTCGAAAATGTGACAGCACTCCAAAGAAATATTTTGAGGACACAAATAAAAATATTATCCGTAAACAGTAAAAAATTCAGATAAGGAAGTTCACTGCAGTAAACAAGGTGGATTATCAATTAAAAAAAATGACATGCCAACCGCTCAGTAAAGAAAACAAACTTTAAACAAAAAACCAAAGAAATCTTTAAAGTATCTTTTAGGATAAGAATAGCTCATTACGTGATAAGCATGTAAGCAGAATTACTTGAATAAACAAGGATCAGTAAACAAGTTAGCAGATTGAATTGAATTTAATTTAGAAAAGAACGAGTCAGTGTATAAAAAACTATAAATCAATGGGAATATAAATTTATAATAGAATTAAATCACGTAAATAAATTAATGAAAAAGAATTTAGAAAACTAAACTGCCTTCCAGAATAATAATTTGCAAAGCGAACTTAAATTACGAAGCCGATAAAAAGAGAATATGCCTAATTAATTCAGTAAAGCTTTCATCAGATATCATAATTAAGATAATTTTCCTGTTTTTTTAATTAATTAATTAATTAATTATTCTACATTAAAAAAGAAGAAAGAGGCATCTTCTCGCGATAATTTTTAAGCTAGATAGTAAGAACAAATTATATAAAATTAAAAGGTAATAAACACGTATAATTAGTAAATAATATGCCTACTTGTTTTTATCAATACGTACAAAAAATGTCTTACAAACTTGAATGTTCATCGATTCTTCAAATATAGATGATATCTGCTCATATATAAATTTAAAATGGGATTTTATAAAAAGTGATGAATCGCTGTAAAAAGACAGCTAAGAAACATAAATTTATAAATGTAAAGACAGCAGAAATCTAATCCAATGCTTCTCGAGGATGAAATTTATTAAAAATTAACTTCTCTCGATTTGCCGCATTTAACTGATTCGAAATGTTAGACAAGTTAAATCCCCCCCCGATTAAGGCTGAAATTATTTCCTGTACATTTCTTTTACAGTTTAACCGGAGCCGGCTATTATATCCAAATCATACGCGTCTTTTGAAGCAAAGCAATTTTACGCTTACCTTTTTCTAGTTTCTTCCTATAAGCAACCGCTGTCTTACTCCTTACAATATTTAAAAATGCGTGTTAAAGTAAGTTATAATTTGCTTTAGAAATGCACGCTTATTTGGAGGAGCAAAAATGATCTATGAATTATCTAGGATCAAGACAGAAGAAACACGCCAAAGTAAAACATAAAATTAACAAAGCTATAACCTTGTGTTTGGCGTAGATTTTAGTTAAGACTCGAAATCAATGACCACGAAAGAAAATCCTCGCTCAACTGAGTTCATCAGCAAGTAAAGGTTCTGGGGAACAAACTACGAAAGCGAGGAATACACAGTAGTAAAAAGAAGCCATTTTTTTGCTTAGACGGGTGTTAGAACTCCGCTCTGCGTATCGAGTAAGCATCCTTCTGTTGGATTCAGATCCAGTGATTACAACGGGTGACATAGCATGGGAAGGCAAACAAACAGAAAAGAGTTTACAGTAAACAAAATACTGCTGAAATCAGATTCACGCTTGAACAATTTCATTCAGTTACAACTTGCGTAAAATAGCAGGTTTAATTTTTTCCCCTCGCACTAATTCCTCGCATTTATTATATTAAAAATTACATATAATTAAATTACAGAATCTAGTAGATAAAAAGAATTCTCAAATATTATGACATTTTCTGTCATTGTTGTTATTCCACGCGAGTTAATTTCCCTTTCTCTATTTGCCGCAGACAGTTTTGTTTTTCGCTGAAGATACGTGATAACAAATTTTTTATTATTCCACAATAAGCAAACTCCCCCACCCAAGACAGGGCATGGTAAATCCGCTTTTGATTAATTAGGAGTTGACAGAAATTACGATTCAACATTTTTTGTACATCGATATAATTTTCATCGTTAATATAAGCCATAATTTTAGTTTAGCTTTATCATGTCAATTTATAAGCATGCCTATGAAGAGGAAGAAAAAAAGTTTTCGCGAGTCTTGTGAATTTGAATTTCCCATTAGTCGAATTATTTTTTACTTCCTTCTTCCAGTTTAAATTTGTAGAAATTCGACTGTATTTACCGGCACTTTCCCAGAAATTAAACAAACGTTTAAAATTCAGTCCTTTAAGGCAGTTTATTTAAGTGCTTTTTAAAATTTGTCAACAGAATATGTAAGAAATGAAGAGAATTGACATGCCAGAGAACATTCTCCACTGTCCCTGGCTTCGGCCCTTACATTCCATCAGATTAGTTCCACAGCCAAAAAATATGCACTTGACCTGCCTGTAGCATCAGAACAATAACGGTCATTGTCAAACGCTAAATAATGAAGCATCTGACATCTACACAACCAAAACAAAAATCTGCCCAACCAAATAAATAAAGGATACTGCACATAAGTACTGGATAAAATATACTGCTCAACCAAAACAGAAAATTCTTACAATTACGGAACTTCCGTCAACTTACTTTTGATGTAAAAATTTCCATAAAGCCTGTTCAACTTTTTTTTCTCGATCTTTTAAGAATAGTACTTCTTTTCAGCACAAATTTCAACGAACAACCAATTTTAAAATATTACCAGTAGCATTCAAATATTCTGAATAGCTTACAAGTTAAATGTTATACGTTTATCTATAGAATTTGCGGGGTTTCAGATGAAAATGATAATGAATTTCAAATATGTTATTGTTGTGACTTATTTTACTTCTTTGACAGTATCATCACAGCAAGCCCATAAAATTCATCGTGGCAAGGAGTGCAGGATTGCTCCTGTCGTTGGCAAAAGCCTTGAGCACCATAGAGGTGACAGTACGCCTTTGCTCAATTCCGCCCCCCTCCCCCAATTACCCCCCCCTTAACGCCACCAACGTCCTCGGTAAAATATTGCCTCCTCGGTAGAAAATTTATTAACCAATAGCCTGCCCCACCAAAGAGGGGGCAGAGAGTCGACATATAAATGTGCTTAATCACTGGTCATTTGTTTCGCAGTTAGAGAGAAACTAAGACAACGTGTATGCAAGGCATCGACTAATTCCTTTTAGAAGTTGTAACTTAATTTAAAAGTGTTCAATCGAAGAAAAAGGGTGGTGAGGTTAACATTCATGACAATTTACAATCAGAATTGAATCGGATATAGCAAAGCCAATATTAGCTAATATGATGCCATGAAGTTCTAATCCAGAGTTTAAAAGTCACTATGATTCTCACAACTGTCACTACGATAGTCGTTTTCCTACGTTTGCAATTCACTACGGGCATTATTTATTTGGACTTAACAATCCCCCATGCCTGTCCCAGTTATTATCAAATCGTTTTTGCATTCAATTACTTGCCAAATTAAATTAATTTAATTGAGCTCTCAGAATTTTAGTATGACACCAATCAATTTTTGCCTTGACGTTTCTAGTTATTGAGTCCCATGTAATTTTAATAAATAACGCTACGTGTTTCGCTGTATGACATGCATACAACATACAATACACTTCAACAGAATACAGTACACCTACTATATACCATATATGTACGTACAGTTGCAATGTACGTTCACTACGAGCTTCTGGTTAACAATATGCAATTAAAATACAGAACACATACAATATACTAAATACTTGCAATTCGCAATATATATGCAATATTCGCATACAAGACATACATAATATATACAGTTAAATACACTCATTTCCAAAAGTTAAGCACGAAGATGTAAAATGCAAAAAAATCAACAAATACTGCTTGATTGACACAAAATTCGGCAGGAAAGTAGCACATATATTTATGCATAAAACAAAATCAATAATTATGTACAGAAATGAAAACAATATTAATTTTTTTTAAGTTATCAAATAACGACATACCGGAAACTTAAACAGAATTATGTATAAAGTGAAAATAAACAGCATAAAATGAAAAAACGGACATTAATAGGATATGCGATCCCCCTCTCATCTGTATACAAAGTTTACACCTTGTGACCATGCTTTCAATTAGGTGGTCAACCACCGCAGAATTAAGCAATCGCCATTCTTCTTGTAGAGCAGTTTCCAGCTTAATAAGAGTGGCTGGAGGTGGGAAACGTGAAGATACAGCACGGCCGAGAGCATTCCAAAGATTTTCAATGCGATTAAGGTCGGGCGAATATGCTGGCCATGCCATACGCGCAATCCCTTCACTTTCCAGGTAGTCATCGACGATGTCAGCTCTATGGGAACGTGCGTTATCGTCCATCGAAACAAAAGTAGGGCCAACTGCTGCAGCGTACAGTCTCACAATGGGTTCTAGGACTTCATCTCGATACCGGACAGCCGTCAAAGAACCCCGTTTAAAGATGTGCAGGTCGGTGCGATATCCTAATGAAATCCTTGCCCACACCATAATGCTTCCGCCTCGGAATGCGTGATGTACGGTGATGTTTTGGGACTGATTGCGTGTTCGTTGTTCACGCCATATCCTTATACGCTTGTCATCTGGCTCCAGAGCATCTTGACTCATCAGTAAACATGACATTGCTCCAGTCAGACACATTCCAATTGACATGTTCCCGGCAACACTGTAATCTTGCCCCTCTTGATTGGACGGATAGAGGAAAACAAACTCGAGGTGCCCGGGCGTACAGTTCCCTCATATGTAATCTTCGGCGTACAGTGGCTGCAGATATTGCCTTACCAATGGACGCTGTAACCATATATGTCACACGTGTGGAGGTCGCTCTGCGATTCCGCTTGGTTACAATAGCAATATATCGATTTTTCGCGGGGGTTGTAACCCTTGGGCGACCGGCTACGGGCTTTCGGACAACTGTCAGTGTGTTTTGGAAATGTTTCCATAAACGTGAAATTACAGAATGATGAAAGCCGAAGAAAAGAGCAACATCTGTGATCGACTGTCCTGCTTCAATGCGCCCCACAGCAAGGCCAGCGATCAGAATCTTCCATTCGTCTTCTGGAAGTCATAGAAACACGTATGTCTTGAAAACAAATTGTACGAAAGTTTTAAACACCTTGTATCAGCACTTAAATCAACTTCTGTAACCCTTCATAAAACTGGCTTCTTAGAAGACCGCCTATTTTTGCACATTTCTTGACATGAAAACGCGATTGGCTGTTACATATTATATTTGCATACTTCCATCTACCTCTGCAGCGAATTGCATCCCCTTCAACTCTGATTGGTTTCCGGAAATTAGCATTTTCCTCTCGATCTTAACTTTCGGAAGTGAGTGTACCTATTGATACATAAGACCTATACAATATGCAATATTCAATAAAATAAAAAACACTTACTATATACTAGCACTCACATGGGACGGTTCCGAGGGTCTCCTACGCACAAAGATCCATGCCTTCTCCGAGATTCGAAACCCAGGCCCTTCCGTACGGTACTCAGCGTCGTTAACCACTATCCCGGTCGGGGGGCGAACTTCAAATATTAGTGGTAGGCATGAAGTTATTTAAGGCTTAAGTTTTGGCAAGCAATTAAATTAAATAGGGACGGCTTCGGGATTTAATTTTACAGATGGTAGAAAAATTTTCTGAGCCAATAAAATGAACTATAGTTATCAGATTAAATTATAAATAATAAATAAAATGAACTATAGTTATCAATAAAATCAAATTAAATACGAGTGGCTGAATAACTGAATTATCATGAAGCACATAAACATATATATACGAAATATATAAACATATATATACAAAAGAAAAAATATGTATCTATGCCATTCAAATAGTAGATAAGCTTTTTGGAATAGAAATATAAATCCTTCATAGTTACATATTATTCTTTTGATGTTTCAAAATAAAACTGAGAAGCTCAAAATTCTATTGGATCGAAAAGCATGTTTAATTAATATAGTTATTTATTATAATGTGCAAACATAAAATGAAATGACTTCTTAACCACACTATTTTCACAGGGTAGTTACACTTGTAAAGAAAAGAATAACAGAATAGTCGACATTTCTAAAGAAAAGACTAAAGAACTCACTAAAGAGGTAAGAGGGCTATGACTTGATAAAACGTGTCACATATGAGGTGAGTAAAACATTCTACACAAGAAAAGTGAAGAATACAGTAATTCTTCTTTAGTTTTCATTTCAAGAGCAGAAATTCTTGTTTCTTATATATTCTTTAAAACTGAACATTTTATTATTTGGGAGAAGTTATTTTCCTCAATTTGGGGGGAAAAGTCCTATTTTCCCTGTTTGTCAGGCTTTTACAGGTCAGTGGGAATTCAGCATTTAGCCATTATGTTGATTCAGCGAAAAACTACATACTGAATAAATATTTCGACATGCTACACGTATATACCGTATAAAATTAAAATGAAAATGCGAAAAGAAATGAGGCCATATAAAATTCTTACGCAATTCATTAAGGTAATTGCTATAAGACTAATATTTATAACCTGGACATAGCACTCGCATTTCACGAATACAGCATCAAACTTTGATTAAGTACACTGTCATTCATCTGCAAAACTTAAACTAATAAATAATTCTAACCTAATAACCAAATCAAACCAAATCCAAGTTCATTGTATTCAAACCAGCAACTATTGCTTTATTACAATTTCGGAATTATTTGGCTGTTTATGTTACAGCTGGAAAATGAACTGAAAAAAAATTAATTGAAACAGAATATGCAAGTTACTACCATTTCAATTAACAGTTCTAACGTTTAATTAAATTTTGCTATTTCCTCTGTAGTTTCAAACAAATGCTTGCTGCTAACGGAAATGGACTACATCCAGGACTCTAAACGCTTAAGCTATAAAATGCGGCTCTTAGCAACAGACGTTATTGCCTACTGCTAAGACGATAATTTTCTTGGCTAAACTTTAACCTGAAATAAAAATGAGGTCAGCGTTTTTAGGTCATTGTCAACTCGTCGGTCTTTCCCGAAATTCTAAATATTCTAACACTATATTCTTCATCAGTAAGCCATTTTCACAACAACATGAAACATTTGTGTATATTAAATATACTGATGCCATAAATTTTTATGGTAACTGCTTTTTCACGTATTTTCCTTATATGCTGCTTCAGTCTGAATGCCAGCTCTAAGGTAGCTATTTGATTTGAAGTCTCTTAAACCGTACTCCCCCCCACCACCAAAAAATCGAGCAGATGCTTCTATCCTACATCATAACAATGCATTTTTAGTAAACATAGAAGTGAGGTTAAACAAGATCGCAATATCCTCTCTCAGCGCACTTTAATGCAAGTTGAGACCATTTGAAGTAGGGCTAATCCTTTCTTTTTTCATGATTGAGCTTTTATGTGTAAGGGTTAAATTCATATAACCGACACAGCGGTCGACTGATACGATGTAGGAACCGAAACCGGTATGCGATCGACACATGTAATGTGTAAGAGCTTTAATGCATATTTGTCACCTTCACAGGCTGCTACAGGCCCGCAAAACTGCGTAGGGTCGATACCGACATAAGAAATTTGGACACGGCGTAGGAACGAAGGCAGTATGCAATGAATACTGCATAACGTAGCCAAGGTTTAAAATTAGAACAGTACATTAACAAGAGGGGACGAATTTGATTCTATAATTAATTTTAGGTAGCAGAAAAGCTGTCGATTCTACGCAATGTCGTCCTGCGCCACACGTGTGGGATATCGGACAGAACATCCATATTTCACAAAGAAGAACTAATAAAGTTACTTAAAATTTCACAGCTGTGCTACTTCGCAAATGGCGCCTAAAACTTCATTCACACGGTGGTTTTAAAGTCATAACATGTTTAAGCCAAGCTTCGTTGCTAAGTAACTAGATCTTGCTATGTCAAAAAAACTGGTTTAAGGATTTTGCCTAAAAGTTCTAGCTTTTCAACTTTACGCCAGGTTGGTATGGGAACCACCAATCATAGCGAAGCACATATTCGCTGATGGTTTCGTTGATTCAGTTACACATTTATGCATGCTGAAATTTCTCTTCCCTGACTGGCTATGGTTAAACAGGTGTGAATGGACTTAATGACTTTTATGCCTTAAACCACAAAGTTTTATGACGACAAAACCGTACCTGAACGAAGCCTAAGACCGTCAGAGATTCATAGTGAAAACAATTAGTTAGTACGTTTTAAATTTACACAAAGGCAATATACATGAAAAATTTCCTTTGCCTAAGAAAAAATCAATAAAGCAAAGAGGATACGTGTACAACAAAAATCTGATGTGTAACATCTTACATGAAACGCCCACTTTGTGGCAATGAAGAAAACAAAAAGCAATATGTAAATTCTGTGTGACAATGAAATTTTTCATCATTCTTTTCAAACTGTTTCGTTACAAGGTGATTTTGCTATTTTCGTTTCTCTCTCCCTTTCTTCTTTTTTTTTTTTTATTTCTTTAGCACACCATTTTAGGTTGAGAAACAAGACTGTGCGTGTTCGCGTGACGAATTTGATTCCACATTCAAATCAACATGTTCCGAAGGATACAAGTTGACAAAAAGAAAAAGGCGAAGAGTGCGCTCGATTTGTATATAAATCATCATGCTTCCGTGCATCGCTGAAGAAGACAGAAATCATGGACGAAGAAATGAAAATGCATAAAAAACAAAAGCGTGATCATCGTAGAAAAGTGACTGAAAGATGAGAAGGAAAAAAACAGAAATAAAAGAAGTAACAGGCTAACAATTTTCTTTATCCCTAATAATGTTATTTATGCGATGGTAGCTCAAAATGGGATAGTTACTATTTAGTTAGTGTATACCGTTTTAATTATGAAATGATCTCGTAAACATTGACAGACGTGACTTAATGTCGCATTAATATTTAGTCCTTTTGGGTTCCTCCTCTCATTTGTTACACGAAAATACATATCTTTTTTAAATCGAACAACTCGCAGCATTGAAAAGAATACTTCTTATTTTCAATTTTATTCAAATATTCAATAAAGAAAGCACAAGTTGTGCTTTAATACACTTTAAATTTGTTGTTATCAAACAGCAAGAATGTATAAAATGCGCGTAGATACAAAGAATTATAGTTGTTATGAATAGTCCTTTTAATCTACATACATTTGATGATAATTAATTAACTAATTAATTAATGTTGCGATGGATGCGCTCAGTTATATCAGGTTCGCTCTCAAAAAATAATGCTTCACGAAGAAATCGTTCTGGAGACAGCTTCACGTACAAACTACCAAATTAAAATCCCAGGAGTAACCCAGACATTTATAGGAGTGCCCAAACAAAGTAGAAAGATCTGGGGATAGAGGAAGACTTTCAATGAAATTTTCTTCGGCCAACCGATGAATTCGATGGAGTATGGAATTTGAAAGTGCACTGCGCTGGACCAATTCTCCTGTTTTAAATCTTGCCTAGTAACAGCTCAGAAGTAAGGAAGATTTCCTTCTCAGACCATGTCTTTCACCTAAGGCCTCAGAACAGCGAGCGTAAACTAGCATAAATATGTCTCAACTAACTACCAGCACTCAACTCAGAAGGCTTTTTCTCAATCCTGTCAGACAAGCTCAAGCGACGTCCTAGTTAGATGAAAAGATAACACACGAGCAAATGACTTCACAAAGATGTTCGAAAGTACGCTAGATTTTACTGTGGCCCTCAACGTAACAGAACCTCGTAACCAACGTAACAGAGCTCAACCATAGTCTCTAAAATTTTCGTTGACTTAGCTATTTACGCCATTAAGGAATAAGTTCACCACAGTTCGTCGTTTCACATAACTGACGAAAGAAATAACTGTGAGATAGATAGCATCTACTGTTTAAGACAATAGAAGAGACTACATTGACGATCCAAAACATTACGACTATTCCCACATTTTTCAATGAACTCTTCTGGATAACGTAGAGGGCACGTGATTAAGTGGGAATGGTATTTAACTGCTTCTGGAGAAGTTCTTAATATTTCAAGATAGCCGGTATACAGCTTGCTTTCTGCAAGCTACACACGGTAATAGTGGAAAAGAAAAGGAGTAAGGAATCATTCTTTCACTTACTTTTGCGAGTGTTGGGAAAGGCTGCTGATCTAAGCGAATTTAATAGCGAATTAACTACTAAGAACATTAAACACAACGCAATACAAAGTGCATCTGAACAACGAAGCTCACATACAAATCTCTCAATACTCCGAAACCGATGCTCTTTCCGGTCTCATACAGTTTTCCCCCGTTGCCGAGAAAGGTCTAGCACCTTCTAGTTCTCGAAATTACTGAAAGGCATATGGCGGCAGGATACGGTTACAGTTACATATAGGGATCAATTACAGTTATTCAACTATAGAATCAATTAGAATTATTCAGAGACTGGATTAAAATGTCGCCAAGTTTGGAGAATTCTTGCGAAATTTGGCGATAAAATTAGTTGCCAAAATCTAGACAAAATCTAGGCTATTTAGGCTAGCTCGCTAAATTGGCGAGATATCGCCAATTTAGCGAGGTTGCCATTTACCTTAATGTAAAATAGACTTATCCCTGTAATCTTATTTTTCGGTACAGTTTCTTCTCCTCAGACTTTTCATGTTATATTAGACAAAAGATAATGTTATTTCACTAAAATTATGCACATATATACAAAGTTCGTAACAATACCTTTATGATTTATTTTTGTAAAAGAAAAAAAGTTCCACATACGTCATTTCAGTAGGCTTGGAAATTTTAATGTTTGTATCCTTCAGAATCTGACAAAGATTCTTACAAAATCCTATTTTTGACAGAATTGTAAGAAGCGCAGTAGTTTACCACTTAAATCTGCAACTCTCTTGCCACACGTACTCTTTATATACGTAACACATAAAACTGTCAAGGGTTTGAAGTATGAAATGAAATACGACAAAGGTACTTGAAAGTAATGGCAATGATAATTGCAAAAATAAGCTAAAGATAATAAAATAATGTAACCTACTTCCACTTTATCTCTCATTACGTGCTGCAATCGCTTTGTGAAGATGCTAATAGAAACGGTAGAACAAAGCATAAAAGACTTCAGAAATACAGCATTAGTATTACACATTCTTTTTACCCACCCACCAGACGTAAAACTGTAACGCGTCAAAAGTAGGAAATGAAAATGGGTAAAAGCAATATACTTAAAATAATAAACTAAGTATTATAACATAATAATGTAACTACATCCGTTTTATATTTTGATACATGAGATATATACTTTCTGAAAATAAAAAATTAAACTCTAGAGCAGTGGCTTACAAACTGTGCCAAAGAGAATAATGCACAATGCTTTGCAAAATTAAACACTGTTCTAATCGAAGATGGAATGAATTTAGTCGACAGTGTTAAAAATTATATAATGGAGCATCTTTTTTAATTGAAGAAATCTGTAAGAGGATATTTCCCAGAAGAAAAAAATCAAAATATTACTGGATGAAAGACGATACAACTTAGCTACGTATCAAGAGCCGTGACGTTAAAATATAAGTAAGAGTAGCCCCCAAACGCTTCGGCTGTAGATTCATACACAGCTATGAATATTTTAATGCCATACGGAAGTAAGCATTTAAGTGAAAAGTTTTTCTCATTGTATATGGCAACAGAAACAAAATAAGAAACAAATTAAATGCAGAATACGGAATGCTATTGCCCATAGCATAAATAGAGTTAAACTTCGACAATGTGTGTTAAAAAAAAATGAAATAACACTTCTGCTATAACATATAATGTAAGGGCAGGTGGCAGTTCGAGCACGAATTAATGTTACTAATGAGTAAATTAATTTTATATAAACATTTTTAATAAAAAATACATTTCTTTAATTGTCTTTTTATAACTCTAATTTACTGATCCGACTTAAATATTATTTTAAGATATGTTTTTCTAAGGGTAGGATGGGGTTCCCCGAAAAAACCTCAGAGATCTAAGGGTTTCACGAGTTGACGAAGTTTGAAGACCAATGTCCTAGAGCAAAGCCTACAAAATTTAGAATGCCCAGATTTTAAGTTTCAGATTGAATCTCGCTAATTTGATAAGGAAAACCACTGAAAAAAGGAGCAGATTATCAAGGAGCCAAATTTCCCTTTTAAATTAAGCCGCTAAAATTATCATAAATTAGATAAGGAAAAAACAACCCTTATAACAAAGAATTGCTAAGTATTTATTTGATAACGCGGCTCTTTTCCCTTGTTTCTTTTTCCTCACATTTTCTTTTTTTTTTCTTTCTAAATGGAATAAAAGTAATTAAATTTCGAATAAATAGCGTAAACAATAATACAAAACAGCACTTTCTTCATCGTATACTTAATGTTTTAATATTTAACATTCTTTTATGAAAAATGCAAAAATTTTCCCAATATCTTTATTCAATGACTTGTAGAGACATTAGGTTATTTTAGTAGCAGGAGACATGAAAAATATGCAATTCCTTCGCCGGGAATCGAGCCACGGACCTCTGAAATACCGGCTCAGTGTGCTGACCATTACACCACAAAGGCACGCTAAGAATGGGGGAGATATACCTTATAGACTTTTTTTTTTTATTATTGTCAGTTTTGCATTCAAATCTTTTTTTCTCACTTTAACAAATTCTCGCAGGACAACTGCAAACATCACAGTAAAATGCAAGAGTTTTTATGTGTGCAAAGTTAATCAATCTTTGGATTTTTGAAGTTAACTTTCAACATTTGAAGTGTAAACACTTCATAATTCGCTGTCTTAGAAAGTTAATCCAGCTATTAAAACATATTAAAAATCAATCAGTAAATCAATAAGCTTCGACACAGATGGAGTATTTAATTTCAGCGATAAATAATTCACGGAATAAAACATTTTTATTTTCCGCACGCAAGACTGTCTATTAGAGAATTTTAAAGATATCCTTTTTTTAAATATTTTGTGATCTTGTTGTTGAATCGAATTTTATGTGGCGTAAGTCCGAAAAACGTGATATTTTCATAAATGAAGTTAACACACAAAGCGTTAATAATAAAAAGACAAAAAAAAATTATAAGACATCTCACTGAGGAAACTGAACATCGATATGATGAATTCAGAAAAGACTGAAAATAGCAGAAAAGTGCATGCCAACATTTAACACTGCATCAGGAATCCTAAACATATGGCTGCTTTTAAAATTTCTGCGATTTTGGTGTCGGATTGTATATGGCGTGTAAATGGGAAGAAACCAATGCTTAATTATCATGATAAAAAGAGCACACACACACAGAAAAAAAAAGTATTAGCAGGAGTGACTGCAACAGTAGACTGGCAGACTGAGAGCTCAGCAAGAGCGTAAAAAAACTTAACCTTTTGGGCAGCCGGTTAAAATCTGAAACTTTGAGTTATTTATTTATTTGCAGTCTAATTTTAATACTTTACATTTAATGATACATGAATGGCATCAATTTTCTCACTTTCAACTGCTGGAAAACGCCCCTCTAGCCATGGTTGAATTGCTTTCAGACACAGAGCCAAATTTTAGTTTGTGTCAATGCTTAAATGATAGTGATGCGACACATTTTAGGTGATTAATTCTGGTGTTGTAACACAGCATTCTTTCGAGGTCCCACAATACACGCTTTCCTTATTTATCAGGGAAAACAGGATTAAGAGAGATTACAGAACACTTTTGGAATCTCCTAAAATTCAGAGACTAATACAATAATGAAAGCCTGACGATACAACTAAACACGAAATGGATAATCATTATTCAGTTAATTCTGAGGGTTAAGTTTAAAAAGACTTACAAAGAGACTTCTAGACGACAAAGAAATTCTTAATTTGTTCAGATGATGGTGAGAATGATACAAAAAAAGGTGAAATGCTTGATGATTTGTTCATATAAGTTGGTGGTACGTCGCCCTAGGTTCAGACATCTGGTTTGATGGGGGTCTACAATGGGAAAGGTCATAAGAAGTTAATGTGCTGAATTGAAATTTAGATTTTGCTTGGGTCATTGGGGATTGAAACCTTAATTACTTTACATTTTAATTAAAATTTCGATATTTATCTTAGCTAACATATAACTTTTGTGTTGCTGTGGTAACACGCCAGAAGAATGCTCATTCCCGAGACATCCATCTGTGTGCCGATCTGCATTTTGAGTTTGCCTTTGTTAGCATGCAGAAACCGTGGTAGCTGGATAGTTTAGCTACCACGATAGTTAGTGGTAGCTGGAGAAGTAACATGTTTTAATCCTTAAGACATGTGCTTGTGACAGTTCAGTTTTAGCTTTTAGCTGTCTCTTGGAATTCGTCGTTCTAGGAAATACGATGACTAAATAAAAGTCGTAATTTAAGAGCTAAGCACCTTTAACTTCATAAAATAAGGTTTTAAATCTGTTTTGCGAATTGTGAATAATATTTAATTTGCAAAAAAATGGACGTTTTTTCTCATTTTTTTAAGTCCGTCTCGTTCAAAATGCTCATCTTGAAAGGGTACTGTCATTACAGCTCATATTCAATTCAGAACACTAATTCAGTTGCAATTAAGCGTTCATATATTCGGGACACTTCATTCGGTAGCAATTAAGAAAGCACTTAAAGAAACCGCAAGAAGCCCACCTAATCTGACATCGCATCAAGAAACACGACATTTGAATTCACGATTAGTAAAAAAAATCCTCTAAAATGAGTCGTTAAAAAAAAGTACCGACTAACGGCAAAGCAGCTCAACAATGGACAGATCTTCTCCATAACACTGAGGAAACGGGTTCCGATAGTTGCTTATGCATAACAATGAATGAATTGCTAAACAACAGACGCTACATGAAAAAACCATCCATCAAAATTGAAACAGTCGATAGCTGCAGCGAAATTCAGATGCATCTTAGGTAAAATTATTATTCAACGGCCGAATCTTCATTGATAATCTCCCAATTTCAGTAGTAGTTTTATCGAAGTTCAGAAAAAATAATTCATTCACGATGTCAGAGGTGAGAAAGAAACATATATATATTATTTGTTTCGGTGATGCATTAATCATGTAAATCTGTATTGTCTGATGAGGAAGTAAATGAAAATACGTGCACATTTGTGTAGGAAAGATGGTTTATCACTAGCGAGTCCTGCGATGTTTTACATGCTTTTTTCTTGCATACTATTTTAATTTCTTTATACATATGTTCTCGTGGTTTCTTATTTTTATTGATAAAACCTTGAATTTATCGCAATGCATTTATTGAATATATCCTAATATTCAATTTTCATGCACTATCATATTAATAATTCATGAAAGCGCGTGTTATTTTTTATAATACTGCTTTTCTTCATATAATTATGTATTGTTTTATATTATATTTCACAAATTTTTTATAACTTAATAAATTGTATAATTTATAATACCGTACTTACTGTATAAATAATAAATTAAATATATTCTTTGACATTATTTTCTGATATAAAATTTTAAGTACATTCTCATATTTATTTATTATTTTTTTTTTCAAGAATTCGTAGAAATGTATACCAACTTCCGTATAATTTTCTTCCGTAATAATTATAAACTATTCTACATTAAAGTTCATGTTTTTTCTTAGAATTCGTTAAGCTCGTTAATTATTTATCGTTTCGTTAATTAGTTCATCAAATAATTCATAATACCATAATTATTGCATAAATAATAAATTAAGTATATTCTTATAATTTTTAATATGCAGTTTTGCGCATTTTAGTATATTTTATTTTTAAATGTACAAGAATATCTTTTTGAATCCTAACATTTAATGCCTACCAGCGGTCGAGGATGCTGCTGAAGGTTGCTGAAGGTTCACTGGTAGTTCGGTTCGAGGTTCAAATCCCGCGAACAGACTGCCTGCATGGGCGTTTTCGTGATTTTCCCCATAAATAACTTTAGTTGAAATTCGAAACTGAGGTAACATAGTCGGATGACTACACAAAACACTTTACTTATGCTGACTTTAACATTTTAACGGCGAGTTTTTAATATTGGCTAGCAAAATGGCTAAAGCCGAATAATCTCCGGCAGAGCTGGCGATCGGACAAAAACTGCATGTAAAGCTACCAAAAGTTCTAAAACATTTAAACCCAAGACTTAAACAAACTAGTCTGCATTCTGGTAAGGGCAATGGAAAGCAGAAGTTAAGTAAAGTTTTTAAATCATAATAATTGGTTCATCAAAATACTTTAGTGAAAATATCTTACATTTTAACCACGTATTTTCATCAAATACTTAAGTTCAAATAATATCTGGAACAAAAGATTAAAAACAGAGCAAATACACAAAAAATAATAATATCAGATCATGACTACACTTAAAAAATACTTTCGTAAATATTCTAAAATCAGGTTTAATAGAATTAGGAAAAGAAAAGGATAAGATATTGGTTATAATTAAAGAAAGAACACATTATTCTTTAAGATGATTCTGAGAGTTTAAGAACATTACCCCATTTTATTATGATTTTTTAAACGCGGCCAAATAAATTCAGGCAGTATTCCTTACGGACACATTACTACAAAAGAAAGTGAATCCCTTTCTCCCAGATTTTTGGGTTTATGTAATTATGGCAAAGGCTCCAGGGCTACTTGCCTAAGGAAAACTGGTTTGCATACACATTACGCGCGAGAAAAACCACGAAAACGCGTATAAGGACAGCCCGTTCGCAAATTCGAACCTCAGACCAAACTACCAGTGTTCAGTGACTTTACCGCTCGGACGCTGGTGGAACGCCCCCTTTCTCCTAGTAATGTAATGTTCAACACCGACGTCTATTTTTGTTCTCAAAAGCAGTCCCGACATGAGAGTTCATTGCATTATAAAAAAAAAAAAGTTTGACATTAGATTTTGAATTCGGCCAAACTAAGTTACTTTTTCATCTGATCCCAAATTTTCTATTGACATATTTCTCTTCCATTTGACTTCATTATATATTTTGAATGCAAAAAGAACTTTCTCCCAGGAAAACATTTCATAAAATCCACCCACAGATGAATACAGAATAGGTTCTCCAAACGCATTCCATTTAAATCTCTAGAAAAATGTACTGTATACTACAGTATGGTTGGAAAATTTGTTTGTAAATATATAAATTCTTTGCGAAAATTGTTTTAAATGCTGATTTAAAAGTTTGAACATGTTCTGTGACTGCATAGAGAAAGATTCTTACTCTGCAGTTCTGAACCCATAATTATTCATATTACATCATTTCATGATATGCTATTTAAAAAAGCTACGTTGCTAAATAGGTATGCACCTTTTTTTTTATATCGGTAAAACAAAAATTAAACCATATTAGAAAAATAATACTATGTTTGATATTAAACATTTGCCATTTTGATACATAACTCAGAAGTTATTAATTTGTATAAAGAAGCATTGAGGGGGAGCAAAGTTAATAATTGAAAAATATGAACATCAAAACAAAGTTAATATTTGCATAGACGTAGTGGGGGGAAATTACAGTTTCAAAACTGTTGAATATTACATTAAAAAATTTTAAAATAAACTTTAATTTACGCTTTTAATGCATAATAATAATTAAAGTAACAAAATTATAAGTTGAGAAAAACCTCCTACAAAGAACAAAATAATTAAGTTAAAAACACTGCAAATAAGTCTACAAAATTCTTAATTTCTTTCTCTCAAATTTTCACAAAAAAATTCTTAATTTTTTTCTTTCAAATTTTCACTTTTTCTTTAGAAAATATCATCTTAGTTATTAGAATTAAATAAATCATAGCGTTCTTTTGCAATGCACAAAGCACTAGTTAACAGTTGTCCACACTACAGCAAAATCTTTCGTAACAGCCAATCAAAATAACGGCACTTGGAAGGTCTAAATTTAAATCCGGAATTCGGAAATCTCAGATAAAATGGAGAAATATGGAACAGGCTAGCAATCTGAAGATTGACATGTTCAAAACATTTGTAGCCGACGTCTTGGATTTAGTTACACATACGGGAAATCACACGTATTCAATTATCCGGAAAATAACCTTATCCGTAATCGGCGAAGCCCCTTTGATGCCGGTTAAAAGAGGTTATTCAGAACATTATTATTACTTACTTATTTATATCATTATATAATAATTTATACATAATTACTTATTCATTCATATTAGTTACTTATTAAGCCTTTTAATCAACAAGTTTTTTAAAAAGTAAAAACTGAACAATCAAAATGTAAAAAATTGAAAAATATAAAAGAATTTGATTTTAAAGCACAATATTTTGATCGCTGAAGAACAATGACTTTTATCAAATTTTCACGAAAATTTACCGACTCTCCAATATTTCTCTGAAATGCACGCCAATTTAAGAATAAGTTTTGTCTAACACTAATTAGTTAAGTTGTAGAGACATTAGGTTATTACGAAGCAGGAGACAGGAAAAATGAGCAACGCCTTCGCCGGGAATCGAACCACGGACCTCTCGGTTACGCGTCGAGCATGCAGACCACTACACCACGAAGGCATGCGAAGAAGGCGGGAGAAATACCTTATAAAGTATATAGTTAGATTAGTATATTTCCTGGATGTCTTTCACTGTGCACTTTGTCAAACACTTGTTTTCAATTCATTATGTCTCACGTGACAAGACCTCTGAGCTTTTAATAGATCGCATTACTAAATTAAAGAATTGAATTAAAATGTACCGATCCCGTAGTGTCAAATAAATGACATACTAATGCTAGTCATCATGATTCGCCAATGAAATATCTGGGACGAATATCTGCATTAAAAGAGTTACAATTTTTTAAACTCAGTGTGCCTAAAATACGTCACTTTGTCATGGTTTAAAAAATAACATTGTATAATACTATTGAAGTATAACAGCATTTTTGCAAGTCATTAACAAATAATTCAATAAAACATATATATCTATCGGGTCAAGCAAGAGTAGTATTTTTTATTTCAAGTTTTTTGTTAACTGGAGTGCTATTTGTGCTACTGTACGAGTTACTATTTGTGTTATTGTACAGCAAACCTGAGCCAAAACTCTATACAAACAAACCACTCAAATATTTTGATGATACGTTGAAACATAAACAAAAAATTGGTGTTTTTCAATCTTCATTGTTTAATAAGGGAATCCGGTTGAAAAGGTGTTAAAATTACTTTTATCGCATTATTTACAATTTCTTCAAACAAAACTGTGTCTAAAAAAATTAAAAAAAAAAAAAAGGTTTTTTAATTGGCTGTCGATTATTCCTTTTTTACAGGAAAGCGTGGACACAACCCAAGATTTAGGGTTCTATGAAGGAGAAAGACAAAGAGGTCTTCGCCATGGTTTCGGGATGTACGTTTTTCCATCCGGAGCACGATACACTGGATACTGGAAGAAAGGGCTTAGACACGGCATTGGAACATTCATATACCCCGATGGCAGTCGCTACGAAGGTAAAACATCTAACATCAGTACCCACAAGATTTAAATCAATTTTCTGTAGTTTAATCTGTCAGGACTGAGTGTTCGGTGCATATTCTTAGCGAACATATTCGTGAATTAAATTGAGTCCTCATCTTGAACAGGGAGCTGAATGCAGCTATGTTCTGTGGTAGAAAACTGTGGTTAAGTGGTAGAAGAACTGCACTTGAGAAGGATTTAAAATCCTCTTTTATTAAACCACAATGATGTACAGCCACTTCCCAACTCGGGAGGGATACAGAAAATAATCACGCCACTTGGGTCTTAAACTGAACAATCAAATAATTTAAACTAAATTTAAATAGAAATTAAGTCGTCGTTGCTCACAGAAGAGGTTGACCTCTAAACTAAATGGTGCGTAGCAAGATTTAACTAATACTAACGCACTTAGAATTACTTCGATAAGTAATAGCGTAACAGCGCTACGGCTTAGAATTTAAATACTAGCTGGTCAGGCGAACGTCGAATAGAGTAGCAGTGGTCTGAGACTAAAAGCTCTCACACTGAGAGGTTCTTACCTCTCGTTTAAATATAAACTTGGCTCCACTTCAAATTAGCATAAAGCTGAAACGCGCGCTTATTCTAACGGGAAGTTGAAATAAGAACAGATAGAAAAAGGCAAATTAAAATAAAACTTTGTTAGTTTAAACTAAAACCTTACAAATCAGGAAAAAGAATAATACTTGAATTTTGTAAGGTTTCATTATTTTTCCACTTCGTGACCTGTGTAAAAAAGAAAAAGCAATCAATTCTTGTAGGCTAGGAAATTTACATCTGTTTAAGAAAAAATTTTTTACTGCATAATGAAAATGAAATTTTGGAATCACACGAAAAGTATTAATTCATCTTTTGCTTCTTTTAATTGTGTACAATTAAAAGAAGCAAAAGATGAATCAATAAAATTGTAAACAATTAAAAGAAGTAGATTCTTTTAATTGTTTACAATTAAATACATAATTTTTTTCAAAAGCATCCAGTTTAAGAATCAAAAAGCAATCCAAATGCTGGAATAATTTAATAAAAACAACTCGTTCGACGTATCATTCAACGTATAAGAGCACTGGCCTTCTATGTTTTGTTTTATATGGCTATACGATTACTATTTGCAGAGAACTCCGAATTATTACAAACATTCATGCCATATATCACTATAATATTTCAGCAGGCCAGTGTAAAATAAGCTAACCTAAGCATTTTTCAGAGGAAATTTTTAACTTCATTTTTTTAAGGGAAGTTCTATTTAAATCCTTAAATGCCTTATGTGATAAAATCTTTAATATTCTCCAGCTAAAATAACTTCTTGGCAAATTTTTATGACGAACCGCTTTTACAATTTTCCTATGATAATCATAATTACATTTAGGGTCTTTCTCCTTATGCCCTTGCTTTAATGCTAAATTACTAAAAAAATTTTTTTTTAAATTCTCTTGAAAAAATAAATGAACAGCTATTACTTTTCTTAGAATCTTACATAAAATTAAATGCTAGAAGATATGCACACACGCTATCTATATCTGATAGGTTAGATTAGGTTAGGTTATTTGAATATGGCAAAGCAAAAGATGGCTATTTACCTAAGGGGAGGGATACCTTCGTGAAGAACTTTTTAAGGAAAATTAGCTAGCATTCACGTTACACATACAGTATCTGACTGAAATGCTTGAAATTCACAAGGCTGGTTCATATCTGCATGAGTTTTCAAAGTAGTTTCTGTATCTAATATTCTTGTGCAAGATTAAGTCACTGTCATTTAACTAATTCCCAAAGCATCAGTATTTTATCATTAGTAAGTCGAAAAAATGAAACCATGTTAAATCTTATACTCATCTATGTAAGCATAGCAATCTTAATTCGAAAGCGGGCAAAATCTAGCAATGAAAAGTGGCGTAATGGAACTAAACTCGCAATAATATCTTCAAAGATCTGACAGAATTTCCATCTTCAGATGCCAAAAAACATTAAGCCAAGTAATGTCCCTCATTTTTTTTTAATTCAGCTCATTTGTCATGCGCATTTATATAAATAAACGCCATTTTTTTTAATAATCTTATGCTTCAGAACTTACAAAAAGCAAGATTTACGCAGAAAATTAATTTGTGCTAAATAATTTCTCCTGTAAAAATCACGTATTTTAGAACTTTCTGCCTCTTGCTTGCAGCCAGATTGGGACATATTGATTCTGGTGTTACAAAAAGGAAGAACAATACCACATTTATATTATGCCCAATTATCCATACATTTAAAACAAACAACAAAATTCTGGAATCAAATTTTATGGTTATGTCAAAAAATTGGGTAAATTTCAGTTGTCTGAGACTTAATTCCGAGCGCACGTACGTTGGTGCCTTGCATAATGAACACATGCATGAACAAAAAATGCGTCCCGTATTATGAAGCGCACGCAAATTCCGTTGCACATTGCGGAATTATATTTATTTTACTAAAAATAAGTAAATAAATAAAACAGACATATGCATAAATAAAGACAACGAGCAAAGAAAAGGTTAAATAAGCATACAGTCCTAATATTATTTTACCCCTGAAGACTTTCCACTTCTCCTTTTCTAAACGACTTAACCAAGCCCAAAAGGAAGTTTCTTCGGATATAAAGAAGAATATAGAGTCCAAACTAGCTGCAAATGTCTAGAATCCTTTGAAGAAGTTGAATTTAAGACTGTTCTACACTTCTTAAAGCGAAAATTTAACTAGAACTGGGAAGAAATTCTCTTCACAGCTAAGGAACGTCATCCCAACAAGCGAAAATGAACAGAGGAGTTGATATGTTTAATAACAATGCCATGCATTAGCTCAAGATTATTCTGAGGAACATTTCAGATATCTCATTTTTAATACCTTTTAAATTATTTTATACAACTTCTTGAAACATGGGCATCTCATAAAACCAAAGGTGCCATCTATAGGTGGTAAAAAACAGTCTTCAAATCCACTGGCAGTGTGGGGACACGTACACTAAATTGAACTAAACAAATGCGTATATAAAGAGAGTAAATGAATATTTGTATAAAATAAAAAATTAGTAAATTATGAGCATTTCAAAATTTGCTGTTATTTTCAATATTTTATGAAAATTTGTTTACGATATTTCCCGATTTGGGATCACATTCGTATCCCATATAAAGAACGCCACTGCAGAAAGATTACTTTTGTTACGCCAAGCAATACTACGCCTTATTCTGAATGGTAATGCATTTATAGAATTAATGAGAAACGCAGTTAAATAGTGTTGTATAACCAGTATTTTGCTTATTTCAGGAGAGTGGTGGGAGAATAAGAAGCATGGTCATGGAAGATACACATATCCCAATGGTGACATGTACGATGGTATGTGGTGCTTGGACAAGAAGCAAGGTTATGGCTTATATTGCGATGAAGCAAAACGTTTTTTTTACAAAGGTTACTTTGCTGATGGAACTCTAAATGGCCCTGTCCAAGTGCTGATGAAAAATATTTATTTCTTCGGCAATTTCATCGATGGAAAAGTAAGTAAAGAATAAAACATTATGCCGTAAAACACAACATATGTTTTTCTCAACCCTTTTATCACAATATTGAATCCGTGTTACTTTTACTGTTATTCCTTCATAATACCGACGGAATGTTGCAAAAATGACGTTTCAAAAAATAATGACACATATTTTGAATTCCAAATAAGAAATATCTATCTGCAAAACAAATACGAAATTCAATCGTAAATACATTTTTCATATCCCCTTTTACGTAATTTTATGACAGATATTAACCTACATAAAAATAATAAGTGTATTATGATAGTATTTAATATGTATAAAAGTAACTAGACACCATCATATTATAATGTTAAAAAATCAGAGTCATATTAAAAGAAGGGGTTGTGTAATATTCACTAAATCGAACTAGAAAACTAGAAAAACTAGAAAATATTTGTAATATTTACTATATCAAACTAGAAAACATAGTAAACTACCAAGCGAAAAAAATCAGTGTCAAGCTATAAGCAGAGGTTCTGTGACACTTATAGATGCACGACTCAAATTTCATTGTGAAGATTTTGCAGTATCAAACTATAAACTTTAAAACTACAAATTATAAAGTTACATAAACCATAAAGTTAAAAAAACTATAACATTAAAATTAATAATCTGTAACGTTAAAGTTAAATAAGCATACTTATAAATATTACTTTATCACTGAAGACTTTTAGCCATTAAACTACGAAGTCCCTTTTGGAGTTTCTATAGATGAAACCCCAAAAGAAATTTTCATCTAATGCGAAAAAACGTATAGCAGTCCGGGCCAGCTGCAACCATCTAGGACCTCCTGAAGAAGTTGAAATTAGAATGATTCTATATTTCTTAAAGTGAAAATTTAACTAGAACTTATCAGAGTATCAAACTATGAATTTTATCAAACTATCAAGATTCAAATTCAATACTTTGTTAAAAACAAGGTGTCCGTAGTATTCATACAAGCACGAGTCATATTTTGCTCCGAAAATTTTGGTTAAAATCAACGACATTCTATTTTTTTTTAAATTTACGCCCATCTTCTCGCGAATTAAAAATAAATAAATAAAAGATTTTTCTCCCGCTTAGAAAGACATCACACTAGTAACGGTTGCAACTGAAAAAGGTTACGACCATGAAGTAAGAACTATAGGTGGATTCATTTGACGAAGTTTGGAATAGACAGACACTCAAGAAGCGATACGCATAAAAGATTTATGTCATTTAGAGCCTCCCCGTAGTACGATTGAAAGATGATGTTTTGCCCAAAATATGATATGATGGATATTAATAAACTTTCTTGTTCTATTCTTGCAGCCTTCTGGACAAGGAAATTATTCTTTGCCGAATGGTCTTCTTATAAGAGGAGAGTTCAAGTTATATGGCTCCAAAAAGATCCCTCTATGGGTGACCAAGAGCGTAGGTCCCGCTTTTCTCATAGGAACAAAATGAAGTTTTTACAAGAAAGCAGGCAGAAGTTAAATGCTTAAAATCCACAATAAATAGCTTTCTGTCTAACCTGTTTATTTCTTTCTTCCTCAAAGAAAAATTTAGGGGATACCGAACTTTTTTTAAAAAAAATAAAAGCGCAAGTAAGATGAGTTATTAAATAAATTGGCTTTTCTGAAGCCGAAAAATATTAAAATTAAAGTCACGGTTTTAAGTTTCCGTGAAAGTTTATGATAAGTTACCATGCCAAAACCCGAATTCGACAAAATACCTTTTCCAAAAGCTATTTGGGAGAAACTAAATCGTGACTTTTAAATAAAAATTCCTAGATATGCATGTAATCATGTAATCTCAGAAAAAATTTTGAAGATAGTTGTTGAAGTAAGTAGGTGCAGACATGGTCAAAATAAATATATTCTGTATTGCTGACATTTACAGCCCCAAATACCTTGGCGCAAATGGCTGCCAGTTTCAGAACTTTACATTTCTGGTGTCACTGCGCTAAGAAGACAAGCAGCGACAGAGCTTCTAATTAGCGGGAAAGCCGGAAAGCAAGTGCGATGTGTTCGAGAAGAAATCTTAGTTCACAGTGATTTAGTTTCGATTTCATTTCTTATGACTGGCAAATTAATAACTTTCTAAAATTATTATTGGCTATTTGAATTTCAGTTCTCGAAATCTGCGTCACCAGTGTTATGTAAAAGTCATATGATGGCTATTAATTGTGAAATGACGTAGAGATTTATTATGAGCAATATTAGTTATTATAAGCAGAAGGAGAAATAATCAAAGTAAATGAAGACTTTAAGGACTGTTGCAAAGTTAGACTTTACATCATGTATAGCAAAGAGTACGCATCTCTCTTATTTTGGCATACTGCAAACATTAAAAAAAGAAAAATTGAGAAAAACGCACTTACTTAAAAATAGACCGAAAGATTCATGATTTTGGCATGGCGTTCATGGCATATAAAAATTCATACAATACATTTTTAATTATTAAATTGCAATTAGTATGGTATATGAAGATTCACATATATTGTATTGGTGTTGCAGCTGCACGAAATTTAATTAG
Organism: Stegodyphus mimosarum; assembly: GCA_000611955.2. Classification (NCBI taxonomy): domain Eukaryota; kingdom Metazoa; phylum Arthropoda; class Arachnida; order Araneae; family Eresidae; genus Stegodyphus; species Stegodyphus mimosarum. The sequence continues at coordinate 1,754,694 of KK112341.1, forward strand.
AAGGGTTCTTTCAATGTACCAACTGCATAAGACCAAAGAAAAATAGTCAATTAATATTAATCTGTAACGCAATTTACATAGGTTTGCTTTTCTAGATAAATACAGAGCGTGTTTACATATTTTTTGAACGATTTCGATAACGAACGAAAAGAAACAAGCATTCTGGAATAGACATTTCTGGCAACAGCTTATTATTTGACACGTGGAATACCGTTTGTTACTTTCAAATTTTTTCTTTTTTCAAAATTTCGCAAGTAAACAAGCTGTGGATTGATGGATATGATTTGGCGCTTTCCGAAGAGAAACATTTCCGTTCCGTAATCCAAAAGCATTGTTAAACGTCTGACATTAAAATTCCTAAGCGCAAAATACGCTACATTATTAACCGAAATGGGAAAAACCGTCATTCATTACTTCTGCACGAAAAGAAGACTCCGAAAAAATTACGTACTTTTCTAATGTTCTTAAAGTTAATATCGTTGCTAACAAGAGAAAATCCGCAAACATAAAAATCAACTGCAATACTCAATACATCTGCAGTAATAATAAATAAAATAAAAAACCAAGATTTAGAACTTAAAAAAGCTAAAACACATATGTTCACCAGCTTTTCCGACCGAATGGTAAAGTCGTTAAACACTGGTGGTTCGGACCGGAGTTCGAATCCCAGTGAACCATCATGGGCATTTTCGCGGTTTTTCCCATGTATAATGAGTATACGAGCTGGCTGCATGGTGCGGCGTAATAGCTTTCCTCCAGGAAGGCATCTCTCTCCACAGGCAGGCCTTCGTATGTGCTCTGTCACAGTCCAAGTAAATCAAATACCAAAAGCTCTTCCTTACTATGAATATATTTAATATGGAAATATTACATTTAATATGCATAGTAAAAATTTCAGTTTATGGAGTAATTACATATTTTAACACTGAATTCTATTTTTCGAAGTCAAATAGTAACTAAGGCGCGTAACGGAAAAAGAAAAACAAAGAAATAGGAAATCAGACACTCTGTTCACCACAAGTGACAAAATCCTGTATTCTTGTTTATCTTTCAGCAAAGATTATACAATTAAAAAGTACTTTCCAGTCACCACAAAAATAGTAAAGAAAATAAAAAGTACTAAGGGTATATTTTTTGCATCAAACTAAACTATGAAAAACAATTTTATTTCAAATGTCAAAGAAGTACGTCATAAATTGAAGATGTCAATTTATTAAATTTATGACGTCAAAGAAGTACGTCATAAATTGAAAGAGATACGCTGAGCTATAGTGAAATTACCAACAAATAAACTTTGCAGTATTTTTAAAGAATAATTTAACCTTTTGATGGTATCAACGGGCTCAGCTCGCGTTCCATTTGAGCACCTCAGCGGGCGCAAACGAACACGACTAGCATTACCGATTTTAAGACTGACAGATATCGCGCACCATTTAGGAAGAAAGAATTATTTAATATCGCTATCGCCGTTGGATTACTTCCTTAACTTGACTTGTTAGATGTCTTCTTCGGAAAGGGAGAGGAAGAGTTCGCTTTACGAGATTGTTAAATTCCTAATGCAGATAGATCATTTTCACCCCTCTGTCGCGCACTCGGACTATACCAGTTACACTATTCTTATGCGAAAAGAATGAAATTCGCTATCATTTTGTTGCAGTATTTTAGATGGTCCAGGAGCTGCGTAGGTAAAAGTAAAAACACAATTGCATTAGAATTATAAAGTTGCATACAAACAATTAGTTAAGCTAGGTTTACTAGACTGGCTAATTTACTTCTTAACTCCAGAAAACTTTTACTTTGGTAGGCATCACAGAATTCATTAAACGTTTCGAACTTCCTTAGACTTCCTACATACATTAAAATTATTTACATTAAATTCGTATGTAATTTTTGCAAAAAAATTATTATTATTATTATTATTACTATTTGCTTAGATATAAGTTTATAGAATCATTAGGACTTTTGAAGCAGGAGACAGGAGAAATGAACAATGCTCTCACCGGGATTTCAAACTTCGAATACGCGCCGAGTGTGCTACCGTTACACCACGAAGACATGTAGAAAGGAGGGAGAAAATACCTTATATACTCCCCCTTTTAAAGGGCGACTAGGGGACCCAATCGTCAAATCCTAGTGGTGAAGAATCGTCATCCGCCACCTTTTAATTCGGGCATTACTGTAGAGTCATTAGAGCTTTTTGAAGCTGGGAGACGTGAAAAATGTACAGTGCCCTCGCCGGAACTCGAACCTAGACCTCTGGAATACGCGCCGAGTGTGCTACCGTTACACCACGAAGGCATGCAGAAAAGCGGGAGAAAAAAAACCTTACAAGTTAATGCTCAATGATGCTAATTGGAATTACCTTACAAGTTAACAACTTTTACCTTTGAAATGAAGCTGCAACTTGGCAATTTTTTATTACTAAAAATTTTATCTTCGTAGAAATAATTAGAGCGAAATCAAACTTCAAAACCCACGTTGCCTCTAATATCCAAAATGTCTGGATATGAATTACAAATTATACATTTCATGCTTGAAATGTATTCCCCTTCAGCTTATCTTATAATTCTAGTTATTTATGCCGTATTCGATAGGATACTCTGGCTTAATTTAAGAAAAAGCAAGCAACAGAAGGCACTCTAACCATTTCGGCACTATTATGAAAATTCGACCAGAACTCTTAAAGATATACTTAAGTTGTCAGGACTGAGTGTTTGGTGCATATTCTTGGCAAACATCTTCGTGAACAGCTTAAAGTCCTGATCTTGAACAGGGAGCTGAATGCAGCTATGTTCTGTGGTTAGACTATTGTGATTAAGTGGTAGAAGAACTGCACTTGAATGGGATTTAAAATCCTTTTTTATTAAATCACTATTATGTACAACTACTTCCCAACTCGGGAGGGATACAGAAAGTAAAGACTACACTTGGGTCTAAAATGAACAATAAAATAATTTAAACTAAAACTAATTAGAAATTAAACAGTCGTCGCTCACAGAGCTATAACGCGAGGTTGGCCTCTAAACTAAATGGTGCGTAGCAAGATTTACTAATACTGACGCACTTGGAATTATTTCAATAAGCAATCACGTAAAGCGCTACGGCTTAGAATTTAAATGCTAGCTAGTCAGGAGAACGTCGAATAGCGTGTCGTGATCTGAGACTAAAAGCTCTCTCACACTGAGAGGTTTCTACCTCTTGCTTAAATCTAACTTGGCTCCACTTCAAATTAGCATAAAGCTGAAAACGCGCGCTTCTTCTAACGGGAAGTTGAAAATGAGAATAAATTAAAATAAAACTTTGTTAGTTTAACTAAAACCTTACAAAGTATATCAGTGTATCTTTAGATAAAACAAAAAAAGTGCTTACACTTGCTAATATTTTTCTCACAGCTTCCGCTGATGCAAGTGACGGTGACAATGACTGTTTAGATCTGCAGGTTTTCGTATAATAATAGCTTAAATATTACCACTTAAAAATTTATTAATTTAAATTAAAATTTCAATATTGCGAACCAGGCGTTAACTGAAAAAGAAATGAAATAATCCCGTATCTTACGTGATTTTAAACAGCTTTAAATAATTGATTCTATGCATTTCGAAATTTTAACCAAGCAGATGTATGACTTTATTACATATCTACATAGCCAGTTTTTAATTTGTTGAACATCCTAAATTAACGAATCAGATTGACACATATCGATAAATACGTTTGGTTTGAGATTTACACAGTCAAATGTGTCTCCAGGAATGTCATATTCTATCGTTGCAAAAAATTAGCCAGAACCTTTTTACTGTACTATATTTATATATTCCACATGACGTACACTTTAACTGCATTTTTTACTGTAGTAGATAAGTACGATTCCAATACCGTCTGCTACCATCACGTATTTTTCTTTTCCTTTTTAGCCCTTCCCCGAAGGCAATTTTATTTTAGGATGACAGTTAATGATTTTAATTCTCCGTTGGTCCTTAATAAAGAAATTTTACTTCCCTTCCCAAGACAGGGGGCAACTAATCGGCAATGCGATTAATCCGCCCCCTCTTTATTGGCAGTTTAAACGCTTATTTATTTATTAATTCATTCCATAAGAGAGCTCAAACTAATAAACTGAACTGTGAAATACAAAACACAATGACAGAGATTAAGAAAAGCCTTTCCTCGATGGTATTCACATAGTTTTGAACCACATCTCAAATACTTTTAAATGTACGTGAATGTGGATCTTAAAAGGCGTGTTCGTTGAATTAAGAGTATGTATGAGGAAACCAAAAACATGGATCGAAAATAAATAAATAAAATCATTGCAGGTACAGAATTATCATTTGGAGTGGATAATAAATAAATAAAATCATTGCAGGTACAGAATTATCAATTGGAGTGGATAATAAATAAATAATAGGATTATGATCCAAGGGAAGGAAAGGTAAGAAGAAATGAGAAAATAAAATCATCGTATAATTTTTACCTTGGTTTGGGTTTATACTCAGACTATTGGTAAGAGATCATCATACATACCATAATGGTTTTGCCGATGCACCAGCGCAGGAAGTAGATAAGGGAACGGGGTGAAGTGGGGGTGTGGAGAAACAACAGTTCTCTCAACGACGTCAGAAGATTCTTTTCCCCCACACTTTCCTCGAGGGTCCAAGGATGGGAAAACAAAACAAAACAGCAGGACGGACAACCGTCTGCAAATGTATACAGCACATCGTCGCTCAAGACAGCTGGGAAATATCATACATAAATACATACATCAATTCATGCCGAGGGACGGTTGCATTTACATCATCCAAATGGAAATGGACTTCATCTATAATGGATGCCTGTTTACGGGAAAAAAATCAAACAAACAAACGTCGTCAACGAACACCCCTTCTGTCCATGCTTCGGAGCCCCCCCTTTTTTTTGAGGGACGTGTAGAACCCCATGGGGGGCAGAGAGGCAGGAAAGGCTAAGACGTAGAAAAAACGCCAGAGATTCAGATCGGCCGAGCGGATATATTCCCGTGGACACACCTGCATCTGTCGTCATCTACATACGCCTATTGTTGTCGGCCTGTGGTCATCTATCAAGGGGGAACGCCGGACTTATGTGCGCCGAAGCGAAAGGGAAAACATACATACATACAAGCGTTTGCAAGAGCCCGGAGGAATACGTATGGGCAAAATAAAAATAAATATACAACATTCCCTTACAACCTGACGAAAGCATAATATTTTGTAGAATTACCATCGCGGCGCGAACATCGGCTTTTATTCCCACGTGAATATTTTGTGTTTTCCCGCCTTCTTTTCGGACTTGAAAAGATGAGGTATCTGGCAGGCGATTGGAGAACGTGGATGGATGGTGAAGATCGCGATGTAAAACGATTTGCGGGAAAGAAGGGAGTGGAATTAGGTGACTTCGGAGTATTCTATATATATATATACTGAAAAGTAATGGTATAAATGTATTCCACAAAAGAAAACGTGCTATCCCTCACTAACATAATGTAAGAAGATTCATGAAAACAGCCCCTCAATTCCCTTACCTACGCTTTCGAAGCAAAATATAGTTCAAAGACATTCAAGAAATCGGATTTGGAAAATATGTAATCTCAAATCGGTTGAACACCAGTAAGTTTATTTTTGGTAAACTAAAATTTACCGAAAGAAGCATCGTTAAGTCTCAAGCCTTGCAAACAATTTCTCTGCACGCATTGAAATTTTTTTAACTCAGGATTATAAGGGAAATTTTTATCAACTTATGAAACACTGTAAATCAAATTATTTGCCAAGAGTGGATTCATTTAGTCCTTCCAATCCATGCAAACCCTAAAGTTTTTTAAATTTGAGAGAAGGGAGTAAATTCCTAACATAATGGGCTATTTGGGCAAATGCTGCATACATCTCGTGAAAAAAAGCACAACAATAACTCAGATATACAATACGGTTTAATACCTCACAGAAATACCTGTTTAAGACTTATTACAGCAAAAATGAAGTTTTTTGGGGATTATTTTTCCTTCTATATCTATATAACTTGTCATTCTGTTCCATTGTCTCTGGACGCGTATCTTTCAAAGAGATAAATTAATTCACAAGGTATTAAACTCAGCAATCTGCAAAATTTTATCCAAAAGATATTAATCAATTTTCTGTTATGTTGCCAATATTGCAAAGCAGGTGCAAATATATTTTGGAGCATATTCAGAATAAGACATCCTGCAAGCAACGAGAAATACTCAATGCTTTTGTTTTCTTCAAGCCCATAAGAAAACAACCCTTTTGATACTAATTTTATAAAGAAGAAAAAGAGTTTAGAAGTGAAGAACCATTAAAAACAAGTCATGCTCTTGCCGGCAGTCGAACTTAGGACATTCGAATAACAGTGTCAACGTGTTAACCGTTGCACAACAAAGCCGTAATTCACAGCAAGTCAAACTAAGTTTTTTATTAATTTATTCATCAATTAAGTATTTATAATTCAAAATCTCATTTGGTGTATTTATGCAATATAAGGATACGAAAAAAAAAACGCATTCTTTATTGGCTATAACAATTAATACATTCAATTACCAGTTAACCAGG
>KK112341.1:1768771-1797780 GCA_000611955.2 Stegodyphus mimosarum
AATTATAAAACTAATTTTAAATGGATTCAGAAGAGATTTTTTCGTGGCGTCTGCACATACGTAAGTATGTATGTATGTATCTTGCATTTACTCAAAATAAATGGTCTCAGACCGTTGAAATTTTGTATATAGGACTGATATAACATGTAGTTGTGCGCATCTCGTTTTGGTTGCAACTGGCCGCACCAGGAGTATATAAATATACATACATGTATGCACACTCTGTTACTCGACTCAGTGAGATCTTTTTTTTTTATTCTTATATGTTGGTAATTTGTGCACTTTTTGCTTTCAAAATGATTGAATTATGTTGTTCTTATCTTCCGGTTAAGGTTTTTATGCCTTTAGTTAACTTGAATACAACAGTGTAAAAGGCATGCACAGCTGATAAGAAGAAAGTTCAGGCAGGATTTTTTTTTTTTTTCCCAGCAGTTAAATAGAAAATATTCTTGTTAGTTCTAGACGGCAGATTACATCTAAAAAAGTATTTGTCTTTTGGTCTCTCCTTTCTCTTGTAAGTTTTAGGCGAAAATTACATAAAAAAAAAGTTTCATTTATGTCTTCCCTGCATTTTTTTAAACCTTGTAATGTTATTCAACGAAAAAGCTTAAAAATTTGGAACATAATATCATAAAATATTATAAAGCACGAAAGACTGAATTAGTAAGAACATGAAGTCTTGACAAAGCTAGACAGCAGTTCTGACAATAGCACCGTGAAAAGTGATACTTACACAAGAAATTCGCATCACTGTTTTAAGACAGTGTGTGACGGACGCACGGAGCCGTAAAAGAATCGTGTAATTTCTTACCTACAAGAGAAGAAAAATAAAGAATAAGCAATAAAAATCGATGGAAACACAATATTAATATAAATAACAAATGAACGATAAAAGGTCAATACACATTTTATTTTTTGCAATACAATGGTTTTAAAATAACGTTAAAAACTGTTAACGTTAAAAGACTCAATTATTTAAAAAAAAAAAATCTGAAAGGGTCCATATTTTAATGGTCGCCCAAAAAAGAATTTGTTAAAGTTTTCTATGCTCTTGCTGCTCGCAGTCTACCAGTCTGCTGTTGCACTCAGTCCTACTAACCTTTTTTTTTTTTTTTTTTTTTTAGAGGGAAGAGGCTTTTTAGCTTTATTATTAAGCAGTTTTCTCCGCTGTAACATACATTTCGAATTCCCGATGTAGTTTTTCAACGTTAACATTTTTTGTATTTTTCCAGTTAGTGATATCAATGTTCTGTTTTCTTAGTCAAATGGCTTATAAAACTTTTTTTTGTCTTTTTATTATTAACGTTATGTATGTTAATTTCGTTTATTACATATTCCGTTCTTACGCCACATAAAATTCAATTCGACAGCCAAATCATATATATTATCTAAAAACATCATATCTTCAAAATTTCCGAAAAACAGTCTCGCGCGCTCTAGGATAAATGTTAATGTTTTAATTTCGTACAGTGCCGCCACTGCTCGCTTTCAAATCGTTAAATTTGTTAACGGAAAATTCATTAAAATTTTACAAAATATGACATAGGTAATAAAATAAATTCAAAATTCAAAATTCGGCCTTCCGATGAACATGCTTTTGTTGAGGATTATGTTATTTAAAACTGGATGGCTCTAGGTACCGTCGTTTTTTTCATAATGGGAGGAACATACATACATACACGCAGATTCTTCATTATTTAATTTCTTTAAAAATAATACAATACGTTTAAAAACAATACAGGGCGTAATACTATTTGGCGGCAACAATTTAAAAAGTGATTCGCCGTAGTTATAACGCCTGTTTATAACGTTTATAAAATACCATTTCAAGACTAGTAGCCCCTTTTGAGCTGAAAAAAAAAAAAAAAAAAAAAAAAAAAAGGTAATTGGTTTCTCCTTTTTCCATATTTATTGATTTTTTTTTATTTCGTTATTTTGGACTGTATTTCTAGCAAAACGGCGCAGAGTAATTTGGGTCTTTGAAGAGCAGAGACCTGTATTTTATTTCTTCAAAAAGAACTTTTTTTTTTTTTTTTAAGTCTACAAGACAGATGCCAAAGTTGAATGTGTTTAAAGCAAAGAAGCTGTAATTCGTAAAATTCAGTACATCCAATTTTATGACCACCTCCAAAACGCTTGGCTTAAATTCAGAATTAGTAAATTATAAGTTTAGAATATTATACAATTTTTGCATTTTATTTCAAGAGTATAAAAACAGAAACACATCTTTGAAAATGTTCCGTCATCATACATTTCCCAGAGTTAAAAGAATAGGGTTTTCTACCTCAAAAAATTTAATAAAATCTATAAATTATTTGTTTCTAATTTACCTATCATCCTACAAGACCCAACGATTAAAAGAACAGGGTTTTCTCGTCCTTAAGGAAAATGAATGTAAATTTAAATGTACAAATTATGTATCTTTAATCAACCCATCATCATACAGGTATGAACCGCGTTTATCCAATTAAACAGAAATTAATGTAAATTCAAATATATAAATAACTCATCTGTAATTTATCCACCATCACATAGGACTTAGCAATTAATAGAACAATGTTTCTCTCTTCAAAGAATTGAATGGAAATTTAAATGTATAAAATATTTCTCTCTATTTTACTCATCCCAGTGATTAAAAGAATGATAAGAGCTTTAAATACGGAAATTTCAGCGGGAAAAAAATTCCTGGTAAAAGGCAGTTTGGAAATAGGTAAACAACAGTACACGAAAAAAAGTGAAATATTTAGCAGATCTTTCTAGTAAATAAATTTCAAAAATACAAGCGCCCGAAAACAAATGTGCCACTACACGTTTGCTTTAGCATAAAAGTCAAGGGAAGGATATATAACTGTAATACCTTTTTAAACGTTAGGCTGCGCGTATTAGAAAAATGTAGTTTTCATAAGGGCATTTACAGGAATGTCTTATATTCTGGTCCGTTTACTTGATAGTTGAAAAGGGAAGCAAGAAAATCTGAAACAAATCACATCTACGCTCAAAACCTGAAAAGCTATTGATTTTACCAAATGGATACTGCCCTCTTACAACACCTGCACGAACTTCGGATTTCCGCAAGAGACTGCTAAGCTCTTGGAAAGCATATTTGCATGGGGACCCTTAAAATAAAGCTTCGTTCTAGGGCAAGCTGGTCCGGAAATGGCGAAAGTGAGGTGTATTTACTTCTCGGTTGGGGCACACCTGGAAACGCCGCAAATAAGAGTGAAAGAAAAAAAAAATAGAGAGGAAGACCCTGCTTACAGGGAAAACTTGAAAATAGAGGGGAACCTACCGGTGACCTTGGAAAAATCCCCTGGACACAAACAGGAAACGGAAGTTTCGCCCAGACCCACGCAACAATGAGCAAAAGGACAAGAATGCGAAGCAGTTCAGCATCTGCTGGCCCTTAATATAAAAGGGCAGAGAAATAACAGCAGTATATATGGCTTAGATTTGAATCTTTGGATTATTTACGAGAGCAAAAAAAAAAAAAAAAAATCCAGAAGCAAAGGAAATCGCGTAACAAACAATCATTGGGAAACTCAGCCAACAGGATGCTATAGGTTGACAACAAGGTCTTTCAAGAAAGCGAAATAACATCCGAGGAGAACTCAGTTTCATTTTCAAGCCTCGGCAAAAAATTTCATCCATGATGCTGATGCAAAGCTCGATGAAAGAATTTTAAAAATTGATTTCCATTCCATTCTGTAATCATTAGAAATTACTTGATATTTATTTTCAACAACTAACGCAGATTTAAAATACAATAACACGCCGAACAAATATTAATTTAGAAGTCAAACGCGCCGAACCACCATCCTCAGCTGAAAAAGCGCAAATGAAAAATGCGCTTTTTCAGCTGAGGATGGTGGTTCGGTAAAAACCATCGACCTAGTCCCGTGAAAATTTGAAAATATAACGCTGACTTTTGTTGTTTGACTTCTAAATTAAAGCAGTTTTCTTTCACAAAACGAAATTTGTAAGAGGAAAATTTACGATTGTTTACTGCTGAAATTTTGGGCAAATATTAGTACGTATTAGTATGCATTTACTCATTTTACACTATCACATCATGCCTATTTATTTACTAAGTTTCTGAACATGAAATTTTTATACTTATTTGCAATTTATAATATTTTTATTCGTTTCATATTTCTCAATTTAATTTTTAAATATGTAACATTAATTTTGTAATTTTATTTATCTCTAATTTTTCTTAAATTTTAATTACACCTTATTTACTGCTTTAGTCATTGCTATTTGAACTGACTGCTGCTTGTCATTCCTGGTTGCCTTCCACAGAGCTCCAGCACTTCTAATACTAGAAATTAAACTCTGTTTACTTAATCTCGCATCATCAAGCGCAGAAGTTTAATTTAGATTATGGATTAATTTAGATTCAGATTTTAATTTCTATCTGTTGTCGAGCTCACTCCTGATGGTACAACATTTTTTGTCTTTTTAACTTTAGCATTAGGCCTACTTTCTTCGCACATACGCGAAACAAATTTGAACAGGAAAATTAGAAATTTTTTAAAAACAGCTTATTTCTAAAATTCCCGATACAGTGTTAAGCATTGCCATACATTTTTTATTTCAGAAGGGCTATTATTCTCGAACCTCACTTTTGCATCGAATCACTTCTGTTGTCAGTTTTACTTTTTAAATAATTAGTCTCTGGCAACGCCAGCAGCTTAAAGTGCTAAATGTTGCCACAGATTTTTTACAGTCGTTATATTATGCCTTTAAAAATAATACGTGGAGATAGCATTTGGTGGCAACATTCTTTGATTTGTGTTGCCGTACATTTTTACTACATACGTACGTTATGAAGTAAAGAAACTACTGTAATCGCGAAAAATTTCGGTTTTCAGATTTCTACGGAAATATTCATTTTGACCGTTAACGAATCCATTTTGACTAGTTCCGTCGTGACGTCTATACGTACGTATGTGGCATAGCTCAAGAACGCGGTTCGCCGTAAACTATTGAAATTTTGTGTCTGAGACTCTTATGGACATTGGTGGAGGTTGTACATCTTCCTTTTTGGTTGTAATCGGCAGTGAAAGAACGGCACATTACTCGAAGGGTTTTAAATTCCAGTAAAAATATGTTACAAATTTAGTAAAGTTCCAGTCTTTTGTTTTTGTTTTGTTTATGGTTATATCATAGTAATTTTAAAAAAGACAAATATAAGACTAATTTAGAGAACTATAAGACTTGCATTCACTTAAAGAGACACATATTTCAAATAAGACTGTTGAATTAGTAATCGTACAAATAAAAGCTAATAGGTTTAGCAATTGTGTTAACTGTTCACTTTACGAAAGAACTGGAGGATCATATTTCATTTTCAAATGAAATAATTTTAAATGAAGTGCAGCAAATAATATGTATAATTTAATAGGCAAACAAGAAAGTCACGTGGTGCCCACATCAGTTTTTTTTTTCATACATTCGCTACATTATTTCTTTATAATTAATACATACAGATAACATTTATATCTTGTTTGCCATCTATGATAGTTTACTACTTAATTAAGGATTTGAGCCTTCTGTCATAACGAACTCTTTATGAATATTCTTTTGGGCTTTTTATGGTTTTCTTACAACGTACATTCTTTTAACAGACATAATTCGGAATGACAAGTTTCATTCGACAAAGAGAATGCTTCGGATACAGTCACCCTGTAGTGGAAGAATCATTTTATTTGTGTTACCATATATTTTTTTTTATATTTGCAATAGCATTTCTTTAAAAATAAAACATGGGAATAACATTTGGTGGCAATATCTGAAAAGTGATACGGACAAAAAAGTGAGGTTTGAGATTAATAGCACCAATGGTGTTAAAAATTAATGTATCAAAATGCAGCTACTGTGATTTAGCACAAAAGATATTCCAAGCAAGAAATACGGTAGTACAGTAATGAGGAATGGTAATATTTAAAGCAAGTAAAATTTTATTTAGCGGTAATTCTTCAATCAGGGTGAACCTGGATTAGTTGTGTTTCTCTAAAAAAAAAATTTTGTGTGTGTGTGTCCAAAGGAACAATTTGCCCAGAAGGACTATTAATTTCGTTTTGGCATTTGCGTCGATTCACTAAAAGCATTGTTTCACTTCTCAAATTGCTGCCACCAAATATTATCGCCCTGTATTATATTTAATAAATTAAATAATGAAGAATCTGCATAAATGTATGTATGTTTCTCGCACTGTGATGAAACAACGATACCTAGAGCCATCCAAATTTGAATATCAAACGTTTCTACCTGAATATGGGCATCTGGAAGCCCAAATTTGAAATTTGGAATTTGTTTCATTATCGATATCATATTTTGTAAAACTTAACGAATTTTTGATTAACAAACTCAAGGATTTCAAAGCGAGCAATGGCAACGTTGCACAGAAAAAACATTTTTATCTCCAGCGTGCGAGACTGTGTACCAGAAATTCTAAAAATATGCTCATTTTAAAATTCTTTTGCGATATTGCTCTTGAACTGAATGTTATGGTTTAAGTACGAAGAACATGATATTTAATAAATAAAGATAACACACAAAGTGTTAAACAGACGCCCATTTGGACGTAATTTAAAATTTGAAATCTTTCAGATTTAAGGCCAGAAGTGGTAGCCATTTTATTGCGGAGGTACCTAATAGACAGCCACCGGATTTTATTTAATTGTGGGTAGCACTCGAGGCCTACTTGCTTAAAGAAGGGATGCCTTCATGAAGGACTTTCTAAGGAAAACTGACACATATACACGTTACACATGGAGGAAACCACAAAACGCCCATGCAGTCAGCCCGTTCGCGGAGATTCCAACCCCGGACCGAACCAGCAGTGCTCAGCGGCTTTACCACTTGGCAGATGGCAAGCTTTTTATTGAAAGAGTTCAAATCCGTAAAATAATCACTGAATCTGCCTAAGCTTAATAGCGTTAAAAATAGAGTTACGAGAATCACTCCAATAATGGCATTATTTAACTCGTGAAGAAATTAAGTAATTTATTACGTAATGAAATCATAATTTCTAGGTCATCGGCATAAATTAATTCATTATATCCTTAGAATGATCTTTCACATTAAAAGTTGGCTTACAACTGCGCGAAGATTTCAAAACCAGTCAAAACGGTCATTCAAGGAAGCGGCTTTTAATTACTAAATAATTCATTACAATGTATAATCCAACCATAAAGAATTCAACTTTTTTGGCATTACTAATTCCCATATCACAGTTTTTCAGATGATCTGATTAAAGATTACTTTTACCACAGAAATTGGTTTTGTTTCCAAAAAAAGATGTTAAATGTGCCAAAACCTATATTCCGTACTGCCTGATCAAAACGTAGCCTGTTTATTCATTTGCTAATGATACAATGAAATACGCGACTCGAGAGTAGAACATAAAGAAGAACCATTTCAATCAGAATGAAAAGTTTATTCCTTTTTTACTGTTTAACTGCAGCTCTATTAGCCTGTTATTGGATGGACACAAAGAAGTCTATTTCTTAAGACGGAATGTTTTTGAGAACGGCGAAAAGAAGGAAAAGACAAACGATTATAAACCAATCTAACGATTAACGAACCTGCGAATAAAAGAAAGGCTTCTATAAAAAGGTGAAAGAGGGCAGGAGCAAAATTGATTATCACGAAACCGAGAGTTTTACGTAGCAAAAGAAAGAGGATGTTCTAATTCAGGCAAAGTGCACTCCTTTTTTTATATCGCAACAAATAAATATAATAACCGAGTATAGAATGCAGTATTAAATATCCGAAAGTAATTTAAAAAGCGATTTAAAAAAAAAGCAACAGAAAGACTCAAAATTGGATATTAAAAAGCATTTTCATCGTGGAGAACAGAAGTAGCTTGCGATTATCCTATTAGCTTCGCATTGCGTGCTCCTTTGCCGTTGATGGACCTAAAAGCCAAATGTATGATATTCTGTTATAATAATCACCATCCACGGCCCGTAATCACGCGAGCTGGCATTTGCAACAATGGACGTCTTTGACGATTTCTCTTTCCCACTTTACGTATACCAAACAGTTATTAGGATGACGGAATACTAAATGCATGCAAGTTCATTTAATCTGCGACATTTAGGCACCAGGCAGTTATGGCTAGTCGCTGAATTCTCAAACAAATACAACAACAGAGACATACACTTAGTTAAACAAAAAACAGCTGTTTAAAGATGGTTTTCAACCAATTTGACCACTTAACGCCTTTTCAGGCTTGGTTAATTGATTAAGGGAAAACACGCGAGGACTATCAATCCGAAAAAGAGAATTCCTTTCCTTAAAGTCAAATTTTCACAGAATTTTTTAAAGCAAACTCGCTCATATTTATTTTCCACGTGGAAACAGATACTTATTTGCTAATTTTACAGGTACATATTTATTTTACATTTCCTCCGCCTACCATTAAAAAAAAAAAAAAAAAGTCCATGTAACCAGTCCATTCGCCGTGATACTGGCCAAGATTTGATCTTAGAGATCGTTGCGACCAAATCACAGCACAATCAAAGAAACACTTTATTACGAGTAAAAGAATATAAAATTCATCATCGTAAACCTTAGTTTGAGTTCCATAATTACGTATTTTTGGAAAATATTATCCAAAGATTAAAGAGAACTGCAAAAAAGAACTGAATTACGAAAAGCAGAAGTTTCAGATCACCTTTCAAGAGTGCGCGGATTTTTATCTGAACATATAATTTTCATCCCCCATCAATAGGAGGAATTAAAAAATTAAAGTTAATAGGAGATTGACGCATACGTAAATTTGTTGAAACTGGAAGAAATTGCATTTCCTTAAAAGGCCTACGATGTCTTTTTATCAAAGTTTGCACGTCAAGGTCATGGATGCAGGAATTTCCATCTCCATGGTCAAGTTACGCATTTTATGAAGAAACTAAGATCTTTAACTTTATGAAGAAACTAAGAGATCTTTAACTGTGAATCCGTTTCCTATGGTAAAACAGATTGTAAACATTTTCGTTCCAGCAGATAGTGCAAATTTGAAAGTGCTGATGGACTTCGTAGGACTCGCTATAGGACTCTCCGAGGAATTTGCCATAAGCTTTTCTATATAAGGTGAAACAAACATGACAAGTAGGACACCGACTATGATACGACTGATACGTATACTTTCAATGATCCTAAATGACAGCAGTTTAATGTAAATATATGTTTTGTGTAATATATAAATTGAAATTGTAGATGAGATCCACTAAAAAACAAATTCACACAAGAATCACATTTAATGTAATAAAGCAAGTTATTTACAGAGGCATTAAAATCATAGCAAGGTATTACAATCACACATGCAATTAAACAACCTACATTATTATTATTTTTTTTTAATTCTCATACGTTTGATGATGTTATGCAGTTAGTTTTATCTTCAAATTATGTTGAGAAAATTATGCTTGCCTAATGTTCGGCACGCAGTAATCCGTCGGGAAAACGTAATAATCCCATTGTTTTGCTAGGTTTAATTCAATTCCAGTGCTTTTCCTTCCCTAAATCAATGTTGTTCTTGTTGTCGATGATATAATATGGATTTCATACTGCGACACCTTCTTAAGTTCCAACTCATAGTTTCAGAAGATCGTAGTTCTCACAATCTAGAAGACATCTTTCTGCTCATAGTTGCAAAAGACATCTTCCGTGGAGGTGGTTGTTTGCCTTAGAGAGGTAATAGTATTCAATACTGATGTTTAATTTATTTTTTACGAAATTCCACCATGTAACCAAGAAAGTTTCTGCGATTTTCGTCACTCATTAAAAATGGCTCACAAAAATCTTAAATACTCATTTTATTCTTCAAAACAATCACCATTGGCTTCCATTACATGTTCCCAGCGAGACACAAGCTTATAAATGCCCTTTTTAAAAAAGTCCTTTCTTCTGGAGTCCAAAAATTGTGATACAACCTTTGCGACATCGTCGAGTTTTCGGAACTGCTGTTCCCGCAGGTGGTTATCCATGGCCAAAAGCGGGTGATGTCCGGGAAATAGGGCGGCTGAGGCAGAACATCCCAGCCCAGTGTTTTGATCACCTCTTTTGTCGTTTTTGCCGTATGAGGTATGGCAATATCGTGGAGGAAAGGAACTCTTCTTCTGTTAACCAATGCTGGCTGCTTCTGGTGCAGTGCAGCTGAAACTCTTTGCAGATTTGACAAGTAGACATCAGCTGTTGTAGTTTTTCCGCTTTTCAGATATTCATAGTGGATTATACCAGCGCAGATCCACTAAACACGAAACACACCACATTATTTTATTTTGGTAAATGTCCGGTCAATGAGACCGAATCAGAAGTTGACAAATGATGTTTTCTTTTCCGGTTTTCATACATGGTCCCTTTTTTTTTTGTCAAGGTTTGGTCCACGAATGAGACTTCATTATGACGCGATAGCAGCGACAAGCAGATGTTCAACCCTTGGAGCTTGTTTTCCTCGGACAGGACATGCAGAATCCACTTGCTTAGTTTCCATGTGATTCCAAAGTTATCGAGATTTGATCGAATGCGTTCGTCAGATATTCCAAACCTGTGTATAAGTTTCTGACGTGTTTGATGAAGATTCTGTTTGATTTCCTCCTCTACCTGGATTTTGTCGAGGGTGTATGGAGACCAAGGCGAGGCTTGTCTTCAAAGCTCTTGTCTCAGGAAGAAAATCCGCTGAACTACTTTTAAGCAGTCGTTCACTCAAGTGACGTCTCTCCAAACTCGGAGCGTATTCTTCTAACGGCCTCTACAGTTTTTCCTAATTTGCCCTCGTAAAATAAAATAGGCCTCAAAATCTCCTTTTCCAACTATATGTTCTTCCAAAGATTGAGCTTCCTACAAAACCGATAACGAAACACTAAACAACTCTGTACCGAATAAAGTTGGAAAATCATATAAAAATATGATGTCATCAAAATCAGTTTGACCACACTAACGTGCCAAAAGTAACTGTTCTCAAAAGCCGCACGAGCTTCCTTGGTTACTCGGTACTTACTTTCAGAAGTCGCTGTCAATAGAAAGTGGCTGCTGTAAGAGGTTTCATTACACTAGCTCGCCAAGCATCTATTCTTTACGGAGGAAACTATGCGTTCATGCTTACAAAACAATGCTTGCTAATTCGCTTTTTCGTACGGTTTCAATCTTTAAATTTTGGTGTAGAGACTGTTCTAATGCAAGCTGTTGTATTGATGCTAGTTTAATGTCCTGACGCTAGTTCAATGATTTCTTCGAACTGTTACAAAACAATTAGCTCAAACTTTTGCAATTTACACAAATCTACCGATGGAGAATGTTCTCTGCCTCTTCATAGCATTGAAAACGCTGATTTTTTCACTCCTATGACTAGAGAATTACAATTTAATTTTCTTTTCCTTCCCAACATTTGAGAAAGGTGTCGCAAAACAAATATATTTAATAGCTAACTTGCGTTTATAATAAACCTTAGTAAATTATGAATAAATGCAGAAGCAAAACTATGGTAACGTATCATATATTCGAAGTGTTAATCTAGTTGAAATATTTTGGCTTTTGATAAAGTTTACTTGGTCAAATATTATTATTTCAAGAGCTTCAATTAAGTGATTTCAAAGAATGCCTACTGATCAGTTAGGATTATACTAGTTCAGTCTAGAAAGCGATGAAGGCAATCCACCACATCGCATTAGATATTTATACTGGTTTAATTTGGTAGCAATCAATCATAAACGCAAGGTAAGTACGTTGTGCTAATTCTTTTAAAAATAAGTCTTAGGAAGAGTACTGGCATATAGGTATGTGCATATTTAGCAACTGAATTAAATATTCAAAATGAAAATTTTTTTCGAAACTGCCATTTGGTTTTAATAAGTTTGGATAAAAATATATTTTGTGATCAACAAAACATATTAGAGCTGCCAAACCGAGAGATTCCCGGTTTTCATCTCATCTCTCGGTTTCCCCGGAAATCTCTATATCTCCACGTTTTTATTTACCTCAATTACAAACTGTCGATCACTCAATGAGGAAACAGATGTTAGTGCTATGAAGAAAATTTTAATTACAAGTTCTTTAAAATGTTAACCTTATCATACCTTAATATTATTTAAAAATCAGCAAATTCCATTCTCGGGAGAGTGATTTTTAATATAATTTTTCGGATTAACTCCTATTCGATCCTAGCTCTTTTAATGCAATATAGTGATCTGCAAAGCAGTTTATGTAAATTTAAATGCGTTAGATACACAAATCTCAATTTTGCTTTAAATCGTTTAATGGAATATTACTAAATTTATCTTCATTTATTATCGGTGTTAGTTATTAATTTTATTTTCAATCTTTTTCTCCTTTTTATTTATTTATTTATTTTTGATAAATAAAAGCTTTCCTTCTGTTCTTGAATCTTTATTAAAATGCAAGTTTAAGGAAATTACAAAGTGGAAATTTACTAAAAAAACATAAAATTAAACCAAAATTTAGAATACTAAATAAAGTGCTTGTTAATTTAATATAGTTTATATCAGAATCGCATTATATCTAGCTTTTTAAATCGAACAATGCAAGGAACCTTAAATCAAATATGCCAGTGTAAAGTTCTTTTGAAATCGCATCGCTGCGCAGGTTGAAAACTAGGTTTTCCATATTTCAAAGCTGGTAAACATACCATACACTTGTATAAGTGCTGCATACTGATACTGAAGAAGTAAACCATCAGATATGATTTGTGATTATTATTATTATTAGCATTTTATTTTTAAAATTTCAATTTTAAATCTTTGAAACATTTTGGATTCAGCTATCGAATATTATTAAAATTTGTAAGATTTATTACACGTTATTTCTAACATTAAAATCTTTGCTGCACTTTTAATTCTTCTTTTCCTCTATCAGAAAAAAATACCAGGTAAGATCTAAGTTTAGAGTAAAGGGCTGGTACCCGTACCCGCCGTGGTAACATGCCTTTGCTATTGTTTGCGTTGTTCTTATTAGCTGGTGACTTTATTACTACGTGAAATTTAGCTAAGCAGTCGTGAAATACTCAAGTCAGATAGTTAGGTTTTAAACAAAACCTTTCGATTTGTAAATACCTTCTCTCTGACTGATCCGTAAAAATCTTTCAAACTAAATGTCCATCCTGCAAGAAACAGAAGTTAATTTTGTTTATATTTTTAATTCTGTAAATACATTAATTGTTTTACAATGTTATACTTATTTACTGTTTGGATATTGAAAGGCAAAGAAGAGACAAGAACTTGTCACGGCAGTCTAGGAACTTAGATTAGTATTTAGTACAACAGTTTAGGAAGTACTAGAAGTACGCAAGTGTAGGAAGTTTGACTAGTATTTGACATGCCGAACTGAATTTAATATCATAAATTTAAAACTAAATTTCGAATATGGGAGATACCCGTTTAATTGACCAAAAAATGTTACGGTCTAGATGTAAGCGCATTCAAGCCCACCAGCGCTCGAATATATAAGAACCCCCCCCCCAAACACAGCGTTCCTTTCGTAGCAAGCATGACATTTGTACTATCCTAATGCGTAACGAAAATACCAGCTGAAATTTCTTCACGAAAGCATAGCTATTGCAGATGTCATTGCATAATTTGCCACACTAAATCAGTTTCCAGGTTTCTCATTAAACCGAAATGCACTTTTAAGTTTTAAAATTAAATTACAGACAACTGGGTCAAATCGGAATCGACGTTTTAAATTTTTAGGTTTTAAAATTAAATTTTAAATACTCGTATCAACGCTTACTCGGGCTAATGTTGCTGCTTCGATATACACCATGTAATCGTAATTTTAAAATTAAAGTTCTAATGCTATCATTCAAAAACCCTTCATCATAAACGTTTCCCGTTTAAAATAAACCAGAATTCCAGACGAAACACAAAGAAAAGCACTGAATAATAAATATTATTAATTTCCACCAACCCGAATACAGAGCGAAAGTCCGTCGCAATAATTGATACACTAAAATGGGAACTGCGCTCTTGCTCCTAAAACAAATAGATGAAGCAATGGCTAGCCAGAATAGCCAAAAAAGTAGCAAAAAGGGTTACCAGAGCATCCAGGGTATAAAAAAGAATACTAGGGGGTTGATGTCCGACGGCGGCATTGACCGACTGACCGTTGGACAGACAAACAACAACACTGCAGAGTGTTGTGTCTAGAGCAACCGAAAGAAAAGGACCTAGGAGGGGGCGGCGGTGAGCGATGATGGGGGGGCAGTCAATTAACGGGCAGTCTCGTAATCAGCAACAAAAGAAGAGAGAACGAACGATAGAGAAACACGTGCTTCGTCACGAGACTCGCTCAACCCTTCCGCTACTGCCTTTTGCCGTTTGATGGCATTGTTTCTTTTTGGCCATCAGCTAACTACGGATGGCGAGCGAACGAAAATAGGCGGCCATTTTCCCTTATCTATTTTCGCGGTCGATTAATTTCTGCTCGCGACCCCCTTCGCTCTTATTTCTCGAAAATCGGTTTTTCTGACAATGCAGTTACAGATGAAAAATTAATACGATAAAGGATTGCATTTACAAATGCAAGTCTAATATATTTATTTGATGCTTTCCAAAGGGCAGTTCAATTCATTTTCATGAATGCATACGCAATAACTTTTCCTTTTAAATAAAATGAACCTCTTTCCTCGACATCTGAATTTTCAATACATTAAAGCCAGCAAATATACATTTAAAAACAAATCACGACTTGACAAGGAAATAACAGAAAGAAAACAAACGTACCTATAGAAAAATAACACTGACACTATTCTACCGTAAATAGTCTCCTAATAATATTCCCGAATGAGTAAGATTTAAATGTAGCGAGTGCATGCATACAGAAAACTTTCATAACTACCACGTCCTGTATATGACCATCTCTGAAAGATATCACGAATTATTGCATTCTCCCGTGCGTACTTTTATGGCGTAAGTGGTTAGCATGCTCAGTTAGCAAATGGCTAGCTTAACATGCCCAAGGAAGGCACGGTTGATTTCTGCCGTTCTCATTATGAAAATCTTAACGGTCCCTACAAAATGACCATAACTTTTTGGAATATAAATATGCTTCATTACCGTGGATCAACTCTCTAAGGCTGCCACTGCTACAGAAGAACAGAATCGCTTGGAGGAAGTTTCACTGTACTCATGAAGTTCGTCATGTGTAACACTGATGTAAACCAGTTTTCCTCAAAATGCCCTTTACTCAGACATTCAATCGCCTTCGGCAAATGCTTTGTTAGATTCGATTAAGGAAAGTGCACTTACGAATGCATACTTTACAACTGCAAAGGAACGCGTAAACAGATTTCACACTTCTGTAACTGTGATTTAATAATAAAAAAAAATAATCTTAAAGTTTTCAGATTTTACATTACGCCCAGAGTGGCTTTTTTTTTTCCGTGTGTGTGTGTTTTTCTTTTTTGTCTTTGAAGGACTATTGTTTTCGTTTTGCGATTTTGCGTTAGAAATATTAAAAGTCTCAATATTATCTGTATTATATTTAAATTCTGTAATGTCTGTATCATATTTAAAGAAATTAAATAATGAAGAATCTACATAAATGTATGTATATTTCTCCAAATGTGATAAAACGACGGTACCTAGAGCCATGCAGTTTTGAATAACGTACATTTCCACCCGAATACGCGCATCTTGGAAGCCCAAACATGGAATTTGTTTTATTATCTATTTCCTATTTTGTAAAACTTTAACGAATTTTTGATGAATAAACTCAAACGATTTAAAAGCGAGCAATGGCAACACTCTACGGGGACAAAAAAAAAACTTGTTATCTAAAGAGTGCTAATTGTGTATCGGAAATTATAAAGATACACTCATTTTAAAATTATTTTGCGATATTGCTGTTGAACTGAATTTTATAAATAAAGGTAACACACAAAACGTTAAAAAAAATTCCGTAATTTAATTTTAAATCTGAAACCTTTCAGATTTTTTTAAATGATTTATTTTTTAAATTTTTATTTTATTTTAATTATTTATTTATTTTCGTACAGTATTGCCGTTGCTCGCTTTGAAATCCTTGAGTTCGTTAATCAAAAATTTTTTTAAACTTTTACATAATTTGAAATAGATATTGAAACAAATTTAAAATTCGGGCTTCTAAGTGCCTATGTTCGGTTGGAGGACTACGTTATTCAAAACTGGATAGCTGTAGGTACCGTTGTTTTTTCACGATGCGAGAACCATTCATGCATTCACGCAGATTCTTCATTATTTAATTTCTTTAAATATAACACAGGGCGATAATATTTAGTGGCAACAATTTGAAAAGTGATACGGATATTTACAGTGAATCGACGCAAAATGCCAAAACGAAATTAATCGCTCTTTTGGGCTAAAAAAGAGAGAGAGAGAAAAAAGCAAGTTAGTCTAAGCTCTACATTTGAAATTTCAAAGGAAAACATAATTTTTTTTTTTTCTTCTCAATGGCGGGCACTAGCCATTATAGGCCACTACTAAGACCGGAAGCGGTGGTCGCTTTATTATGGAAGCATCTAATAGGCGAACCGCCGTTTCCTACTATGTATGAAGGGGCAGACAATTTGCATCTATGTCTTCTCCGGGTTTCGAGCCCGGACCCTTCGATACGGCAGCCAGAGTCACTAGCCACTTTCCCGTCTCGGCGGTTAGGAACATATAAATCTAAAGCTAGGCTCCAAAAATTATATTTTGCATGTTTAAGGGAACACATAAACAGGTTCCCACTTCTGAAGTTACGGTGCAAGAAAATGCAATTTCATCCTAAGTATTAAATCTAAAGTAAATACTTTGTAACAATAAAACTGCATATTATGTGCTAGTGAAGAAAACATACTACATATTTAAAATAAAATACAGAAAAAGAAATAAGAAAACGTAAGATATGAAATAAAGTTCACGGCAGGTCTTAAATACCTTTAAATGATTTTTTTTTAAATTTTTATTCATTAAATTTAAAATAATAACTGTATGAAATGCACACGATTTCTTTTACCATTCGAAAAAATAAAACTTATCTGGAGTAGCTTCTCTGCCTCAGTCTAACCTTTATTCAGCTGAAGAAGCCATTAGTTTTTGAAGCAGGAACCAAGAAAAATTAAATGCGTCTTCGGCGGGATTCGAACCACGGATTTTCCATTTACCAACTGGACCAGCTGGTTTGGCCCGATTTAGCTGATTATGGCAAAGTACACTAGAGCTATCTGCCTAAGGGGGGAGATGCCTTCCTGGAGGACTTTTTAAGGGGGAACTGGTTTGTAATAAACATTGCAAATGGGAAAAACCACCAAAACGCACATGTATCCAGCCAGTTCGCCTGGACTGGAACCCAGGCCGGAACTACGAGTGTTCAGCAATTTTACCACTCGGCCGCTCTGGACGAGTTAACCACTTATATTATCAGACGATGTATGGGGAGGGAGGAATTGCTTTCACACCTTGATCACGATTGATTGATTGACTCATTACGACTAAGTACACGATGTTATCTGTTTTATAAATTTGTCTTGGCGAAGATCTTTTTAGGGAAACTAGCTTTTACATACGGGAAAACCACAAAAAAAACCCACCGGTTTCCAGAGTTTCCTACTAATGATGCAAACACCGGATTTCACGACCCCCCAAATCCCCCCTGCATCGAAAATTTTATACTTTCTAATACATATCCGCGAACTTGTAATTAATCTGGAAGAAGTGATTAAGTTTTGAAATATAAATATGTACAGTTTTGAAATTTTAATATAAAATCTCTCGTGCACGATGTAGAGAATAGAAATGCCTCCGAAATGTGATCGAGCTCGCAAACACTATTGCAGATACATACAGTATCAGAGGAAGTGCGACAGTAATTAAGGCACATACAAAAAAGGGGATCGATACGGACTCAATGCAAACAACAGAAAATACTAAGTATAACATTACACGGAAACACACAATAGTACAGCTTAAGAAATATTTAAAGATCTACGAATAACTATATACAGTCT
Organism: Stegodyphus mimosarum; assembly: GCA_000611955.2. Lineage (NCBI taxonomy): Eukaryota > Metazoa > Arthropoda > Arachnida > Araneae > Eresidae > Stegodyphus > Stegodyphus mimosarum. The sequence continues at coordinate 1,786,761 of KK112341.1, forward strand.
GCAGAATTAATGATGCCTGCTATTGATAATTTTACCGTTAAGTATGTCCTGAAAGTTACAGATCATAACGTATAATTTGTCAGTAAATTGATCGGTGCTATGATTTTCATCTCTTTCCTTGAAATACTTCTTATAACACCGAATAAGGGGAATTCAGAGATTATTTTAATGACTTTTTCAAAAATTTTAAAATATATCATTAAAAGCATTAAGCATGCAATCTGAGCTTTTCTGAAGGATGGTAGTATCTCTATCTCTGGTAGTTTTAGAAATCTTTGCATGCGAATTTACATTTCTCGCTTCACACTTTTGATCTGCTGATTTTGACACTGTTGGAACCAATCCATCAGAACGAAGCAAACACCAATCGATATTCGGTCTACGGAATCCTGAAGTCAGCTGCGGAATCACCTTCCCTAATTAGTTTTGGATAATTTAAGGCCTAAGAAGTAGCAGAAACAACAATAAGAACGGGCGAGATTCAAGTTACAGGGAAGTAGAAATGAAGATATCTTATTAGATACTTCAGACTTTCTTGAAGACTTTCGGTCACTACTTTTCATTTGTTATGTTCTTACCAGTGGCGGCTCGTAATAAGCACTGTGGAACTGCAGCACCCCCTGTTTCCACTTATTATTATTTTTAATATTTAGTGTAATGAGCCCTTTTTTCTTTCATTCTTTCTTTATACTTCTACAATATATAATCCTTAAACTTAATGTCAGTAGCCATCCTCCAGTTTATGAAAAAGGTACGAAAGTTTTTGTATGGAACTGCGCTTCACAAGGCTGTTCTGCGCAAGCGCGCACAGAAAGCAGCACTCGAGCCAGGGAGATAAAACAGCCCTGTGGCTCTTGCAATGCCGAAATTCTGGAAACGTGATTATTTCTTACTCCGCGCGTGTGGTATTTGGCTGTTCTGCGCATGCGCTCTTAGGAAGGAGCGTACGAAGCTGAGAGGGAGAGAGCACTGTCGCTTTGGCAGTGCCAAATCTGGAGTGTCGTTGGGAGCTTGTTCTTTTTTTTTACTCCGCGTGTGCTGTGTTTAAAAATCATACACCATATTCTTGGTTAGATTATTTTTCAGCTATTCTATTTGATTCATTTTTTTTTTGTTCTTTTATTTTACAGAAAACTTTAACCATGTTCTTGCATCCTCAAGTAATAAATTCTGTGACTGTAAGTGAACTTCAAGAGCTTTCGTTTTCATGCGCTTGCAATGCTTTCAATATAGAAAAATTTCCTCAGTTGTCATCCAGAGATCGAGGAGAAAATTATTGATCTCTTCGCGCAAATTAAAACAAGAAGAATGGATTTCATTTTTAAATGAATAGGTAAAGCTTGAACTGTAACAATTTAAGTTAAAGTAATTAAGAAATGTTTAATTTTTCTTTTGTAAAATTTCATGGAAGTTTAAAAATAAATTTTCTTTTTATACATGTTTGTTTCCCTTTACACAGGTTTAAAACAAAGGTTAAATATTTTTGGAACAGCACCCCCACTAATTTTAGCTACGAGCCGCCACTGGTTCTTACAGTACGTCCTTCAGAAATAAATTATTCGCATATTTTCCCCATCTCGATTTTCGGACGATAAAATTAGTGAAAAAGGGGGCAACTCTCTTAAATCATAATATCACAACTTATAAAACTTACAAACTTATAAATCTGCGGGGCATTCCGAAGCAGTGTTACTCAGCGTTAGAATTTTTTGCTCAATATCTTCGAGTATAAAAATTTAAGTTTTCAATTAAAAATGAATATTATTTAGAATTTTCTATAACCGTGTAAAACAACTTTAATCATATTTAGAAAGTCCATAATATTATTTTGATATCTAACATAAAGCAGGATATCGTAGAATTACTTCGGCTTAAGCAAGTATCTTTACTAACTTACTAAAAGTAGTATCTTCACTAAAAGTACTTTATCACTTGGATACTCAAAAATTTAAAAATACTACTACTAATAATAATAATAATCATGGTTTTGAATAGAATGTCAAGATGATAAGTTTGTCCTGTGTCAAAATCTCTTAATTCACTTCTTTTGGAAACACGAAACTGCATAAACAGAAATACAAATTCATTTTTCGGCAAAATTTTCTATGATACAAATTTAGAACCAATATTATAAGAGAACAAATATAACAGAAGGAAAGCTGCAAAAAGAAATTTTTTCAAGGTAGAAATAAAATTTCAGATTTTCTTACGATAGGGAGGGAGGCAATCCAATATTTGATTAAAAGACCATTCTTCGTCTGCTTTTTTCTATCTACCTCTCAAAAATTTTTTTCTTTCTTTCTTTTTTAAAAATGTTTTTGATTCGGGAGCAGTACGCAGAGGCTAAAAAAATATTTTAAAATATACCTTCGTAAGCAAATAAAAAATAAATTACTTCGATAGCTTTCTAGCTCCGAAATTTTCTCAAAAAATATATTAATATTTTATATTAAACAATTTTCTTCACATGCAACACATAGTCGTCAAGTTTAAAGATCAAATATTTCCTCTTCTGCAGCGTGTATTAGAGTGCTGCCATTTTAACAAGAATTTATTATGACGTAGTGTATCTTCTTTAATGAATCTCCCACAGGTGACTGTTGTTTAAAATATCAATCGCAAAATTTGTAAGGTAAGGTTTTTCTAAATTAACACTTTTTTTAATATTAATTCCGTCCTGTAATTTCTATCTTTTAAGTTCCTCTTCACCAGAATGCAAATAATATTAAAATCTAAGTAGTCAGCTAATTTGTAGTTTGCATTTGTAGTTTGTTTGAAATGGCGGCATATTAGCAAGCAATTTATTTCCCAGTCGTTCACTTGTGTGTCGATCTGATTCGCTAAATTTTTTGTATTTGTTTATCGATACCTGTTAGTAAGACGTTCAGAGGTATCTTCGGTATCGCACGTACTCAAGCATCTAAATTACTATTACCCAACAAAGTAGCACTCGCTAAGTTTTGTTAACTGTGCTAAGAGATGCAACTTTTAATATATCATAAGTCCTTTTTTTGGGGGGAGGGGAGGTCAGTGTTTTAGAATTGCAAGTATTGCGAAGACGAGAATTTATCCGAAGCACAGGAAGATTAATAGTTGATTAGATTTAAGCTTATAACTGGAACACAACGAAACGGAACAAATAGGAAAAATAACTGCATTTAATCTAAAGCCTAAAAATGCATAACAAATTTTCAAAAAGTCTATCTTTGATTGTTTGTAGTCTGTAATCGGTTTACTTTTTTAGTGTTCCATCATTATTTGGATGTTCTGCGATTGACTTTTACGCCTTAAATGTATAATGGGAAGAAATAATCATTTTGGACTCTCTTTGATAACCTACTATTGTTACTGTTTTTTGGATGTTTGATGACGGACTGGACCAACTCGCGGTTGACTTTTACGCAAGAAAAGTAAATTGTGAAGCCCATTCATATACAATCCGAAGCCCACGGGCCGCATGTGGAATCGGCGAGTTTATATGTAGGGACCGAAACCATATTTACTTAAATATCTTGCAAACAAAATTTAAGGCTCAGCCGATTGTAGTAAAATTTAAAATTTTTCAAAATATGTCGCTTTAATTTTGTGACGATACTGGTACAGCCGTTAAAATACTGACCATTGGCGAATGCACCACAGAGAAGGCGCGAATCGAAAGAATCTTGCATTGCGGACTGTTGTAGTTGTTTAGCTACTTTCATACGCGGCAGTGAAAACTAAGCTTAAAATTTATAATTAAGATGCCAAATACTTTATTCCGGTTTTATTCATCGACGTGATTTACCATCTGTCAATTGTTTAATTTATATATTCAACAGGTAATCAAAAAAGTAGAATTATTATCAATTTCAATCAATTATGAACGTTTGCAAGATGAAAAGAATTTTGCAGTTATCCTCAGTAATTAAGATGATTTATCGGATTCCGCAATCCGAAATTGAAATTGCATCGAATAGAGCATGATATTATATTGTTAATTATTAATAAACTTCGTAAATAAAATTTACTGCTTCCAACACTCAACTCAAATTTCCTGTTCTTTCATGAAAAGAATACATGCTGAGCTGTAAAAATTTCTTCACATTTAAGGAATGCCTTTGTATTTGGTACAGTACTGAATTAAGTACAGTACAGTTCCTGAACTGCTTAAGGAATTGAGAGATTTTTGTCAAAATCGAGATAACCGAACTAACCGGGACTGCAATTTATCCAGTATTCGCAAAATTTAGAAGAATTACATTTCTGTAGATCAAATACATTTTATTTAATGCAATGCAAATGACGCAATTTAATTGCTATAAGTATTTAAAAACGCATCAGCTTTATGATAAACTTTCCTCACCCTTCACAGAAGAGTTCTTCAAATAATTATACGATTTTTTATGTAGTAATACGCTACTCTGGGGCAGAAATGAAATTCGCACATGAGTACAGTCCATTATTTTAAGCCAAGTACTTCATAAAAAAGTGCTCTTCAAAAACTACAGCAAAAACGAAAATTTTCAATAAATCTTACAAATACTGCAGTTTTGTCAACATAGCTCTAACCGCAACACTTAGTTCTACAATTTCAACAATTTTTTGCTCATATAGTACAGGACTGTATGGAAAATATCATTTTAGACTTAAATTCTTTTGAAAAATATCACGAGATTACATTAAAAATGCTTATAAAAATCTCTTTGCTAAGAAATATATATTTTCCAAGAATTTGGACTTTAAATTTTAGATATTATAACAGAATCATACCAGCATAGTAGGCGACGTACATTTTTATAAACGTTCATTAAAGAGATATATGATGAATTTGCATTACCTAAAAATATCTAAAAAGAAAAATAACAGTAGAAAAATAAAATAGAGGGATAAAACCAGCTTTTGCGATCTTTTAGCAAAAAGCAGTGCATAACTTTTCCTTAAAAATGCATTCATTCGACATAAATAATGCTTTAGTGTGAAACATGAAAAATAACTATGACCTCTCCGGGATTCGAACAGTTCTCAGCTGGACATCATAACTACTTACACCATAAGTGCACGCACAGGGGAATGCGACAGTCCCTCAGCTAAAGGGTGGCTGGAGATAGACACGAGACCCAGTCGACCAAATCTATTCACTGACGAGTTAACTTAGTTTAGTTTTTGCGCCCCTACAGTGAATAGTTTTTTTTTTATAAGCCAGGATATGTGAATAATCAAAATTGTCCTAGCTGAGCTCGCAGTTACGGATTTTCCAACGCCTAGTTGGATATGCTAAACCTTTACCCTACCAGCGCTAGCACAGAGAAATGGGATAAATCCTTACAATGTAAGATCGATGTTAAAAAAAAATTATCTTACACTCTAATCTGTTCATAATTTTCTTCAATAAACTATAATGGCTGATAGTAAAAATAGAAAATAATCTTCCAGTTTAAAAACGGTCAGTATTTACTATAAATATTTGTAAAGTTCAAACTGTTCGCAAGTGCAAAGTGCATTACGAGAATTCTATTCCAAGTAACGAAAATGAGACACAGTAAACTCCATAACGCCCTTACTTCCTTTTTATGGAGTCATTATTATAAGTAACGTTTATCTAATAGAAATGTTCCACCAATATCGTCTTATATATATATATATATATATTAGATCTTGAAACGATGGGCAACTTCCAGCAATGCCTCTAAAAACGCAAGAAGAATCTCGAATAAAAAAAGGGGGAAGGAAGCTAACCATCCAAATAGTTGAATTTCTGAGGAGGAAGGCATTGAAAAAAAAAAAAAGGCGCGTATCATTATTTTTGCCTTAACTTCACCCCCTAGCGGCCTATTCCAACGGCAGACGCTAAATCGGCCATTAATATTTTGTCCGACGAACTTCTAATAGCGTCGGTAATCACGGCGAGCATTCATTTATGGCATTGGCGACGACGTTTCGATGGGCCATTAACGGGCCAGCACGTTAATCGCGGAGGCCCCAATATACCTCGTTATGCGACGCGGTAGACGTGATCTTGATACACAAAAAACTCTTCAAACTAAATAAACGGAATAGTTTGAAGGAACAGTAGCGGCATATTTTCCTAATTTTTACTCGCATCTCAGCCTCTTTTTTGAATGATATATACGTCGGATTCCTTCCGCAAAAGAGATATCACTTTGGCCCATACGACCATCGTGACTATCGCATATTTATTTTTCAAACCATGCTACAGCTTCAAAATGACATTCGAAACTTCCAGCGAGATTTCGCACAAGGTGTATTTAATTTTCCTATACTTTTTTTCATTTAATTTTACTAATTTATTTAAGGCTGTCTCATTTGAAGGCATGTTAAAACAGCAAACTTCCTTGCAAGCGACTACGCCCCATATTTTAGTCCTGAGATTTGTATTCGTGGTAGTATCCATGTAAGGTTCGGCATGAATTAGGACCTTAGGTTACCACTAATTCCAGGTCGGTCTTACCATTCTTTTGGACTTTTTACAAAGATGACAACAACCTTCCTAGCCTTTGGACCATTCGTTAATTATTGCGCTAAAGTATACATATCCGTGGAAGTACTTATATAAGGTTTGACATAAAACAAGAACTAAGCTCTTAGGTTAACTCAAGTCAGCCTCATTATTATTTTCGATATTTTACTAGATGTTAACTGGTTCTTCATAACTTACCAGGTTTTTTACTTTAGCAGTTATTTACTTTCTTCCAAGCTCTTTTGTGTCATTAAAATTGACTACCAACTATACTTTTAAAAAAGCTTGTCTTTCACTAGGATGTTACAAGTCTTTGTTATACTAGAAAGGGACTAAACAGACAGATAGACAGATAGTAAGAACATTTATAACCTACCAAAAGCTTTCATTCTTCCGGTACACTCTCTATAACTCGCAATACCATGCACTGGTTAAAATATTGGGAACTTTAGCATTTATCACTTACCTACTAAGTTGGGTTTGGTTTCTTTGATTATGGCAAAGCACTCGAAGGCTACCCAAGGGAAAGAATGCCTTCGTTGAGGAATTTCTAAGGGGAATTGGCTCGACCACCCGTTGCACATGGGGAAAATCACGAAACGGCCATGCAGCCAGCCCGTCAGCCGGGATTCAAGCCCTGGACAGAACTACAGAGTTCAGCGACCAGCTGATGGGTCTAAAGTAAGTTGCGGAACTTTTCCCATGTTAAAAATTGGCGTCCTTCATAGTTGTTAGAAACGAGAACTAATCGGTTAAAATTCTATTGTGTGAAATAGATCATAATTGAAAATTTTTAAAAGAAAATTAATTGAAAAGTCTATTTATTTTTCAACCTATAATACAGAAGCTCACATTTTACACAGTTCATAGTTTGCAGAATTAAAAGTTGCACTATTTGAAATATAATTTTACACATGCGTAACATATGAAATACTCATACAGCAAAGACTGACATCTGATTGTAATCGAGATTTGAATGCAAAATTATCTAGAAGTAATTCAAAATTAAAAAGGTATTGATGGCCAGTGTAACCAAGAGCTAATAAGCAGAAGTTATAAAGTGCTTTGAAACTAACAGAAATCTTCCACATATTTTTTGAAAAAATTCGAAATATATTTTTTGTCTTGCAAGCTAAGCAAATTAATAGCTCCTTTAAAAAATTCTTTTAAAAAAATAATTTAGCAGTTTTATTAGAAGTTACAATAGCCTGTTCAATGGAGGTAATCCAATCACTGTTTGGCTTATTTGATTACAGCAAGGATTGGCGTCCTTGCTGTAATACTACTGCTGTGTACTGGAGGGCTATCTGCCTAATAAGAGGGATGCCTCGTGGAGAGCTTTCTAAGGGAAACTGGCTCGTATACATGTTACAAAGGGGGAAAACCACCAAATCGCCCATGCAGCCAACTTGTTAGCCGGGATTCGAGCCCCGACCGAACTAGCAGTTCTCAGCAACTTTATTGCTCGGACACTGGTGGGCCGGTCATCCATACAGCTATTTTTATAATTTTTAATTATGTAACCCATGATGAATAAACTCATTCTTCAGAATTATTAAAAGTAACAGCATAAAGTGTTTTAACATAAAACCAATAGAAGAAGGTTTGAAGGTTAAATATAAACTGTACGTATACTGAAAGCATCGTTAAAAGACTGTATGAAGTTATAGCAAATATATCACGAAAGTAATAAAAATTGAATAAAAATTTATGAACATAAAACCCTTTCATGTGAAGATTCCCAGTATAGTCTATAAGATGACTTTGTTTAAAAACATAAAATAACCAAGCCATTAACAAACTGCAAAAAAATTATATTATATTATAATTCACCATCATTCTTATGCTGCGGCCGAAAACAGTGTAATTTCTAAGCAATTCCGAGCATATCTAAAGATATACAATTACAACAACTTTTTCCCCTCTTGAAGATAATATTCACCAAAATAATTGCTTAGGAAAAGACTCTAGTTTAAAAAACTTTTTATACCAGTTTGTAATATTTACAAACCGATATTCTCTCCAGGGAAAGGAATTTCATTAAGGCTTACAAACTAGGCACACAGACCAAGCAAATTTTCAGATTTAATTACGTAATCGCAGCCAAAACCTCTTCTTTGTTATAAATTTGCTGAGGGAGAAGGAAATCTTGATGTTGCTTAGCCATGTCCTGGTTTGCCCTAATCGTTTCCATGCCTCGCAGAGCGTGACCTATTCCTCAAGGGTAAAGATAAGTACTCGTAAAATGTTGAAATGAAAATTGATGGAGATACATCAGACAGCCAACATTTGAATTTTCGTGGCTAGTTGAGTACACTAATCGCAAAGATGAACAGAAAAATTCAAGCATATAATTTAATATACTTCATTCATGTATTGCATGGGCCCCTAGAAAGAGCTTTCGTAAAGAGAGAGCTTTCATGTTTGGTCAACGACTTGCTTGAACGTTTAAGCACTTCAAAGTGCCAGATCAGCGCGTAACATCAATTAAATATTCAGTTTCAAACTATTACCACTTTTAATGAACAAAAAAGGATGCAGAATTAATACTATATATAAATGCGTATTACCCACATACACTTCGGAAAGCTATTATTTAGACTAGTTTCCTTTTCCTGAGAAGATTTTCCTCTTTCGTATTTCCAAAGAAAGCACATTTAACCTTTAAGAAGTAAACTTTCAAAACAATATTGATACAGAAATTAAGAAATGTACTGCTGCTGCCAGTCGCTGTCTGTATGGCTAAAGAGAATTTTTAGAATAAAAATTATGTCTCAAAAAAGTGGACGAAGCTAACTGTACAACTTATACCTACGCACGGCTTTGAGACCATGATCTTAAGTAAGGTACAAAATAATCATCTGATTGTTTTTGAATGTAAAATCCAAGAAAAGTCTTCGGTGCACTACACACATGTGGCGACACAGATCTAACTACGAATTATATAAGTTATATAAAGAAAGATATATTATCAAATGCAATAAAATAACTACATGAAATCTGTTGGTCACATTTATCGAATGGATGTTTTAACACTTAAAATTTTTAGGTGCAAACCTATGGGAAAACCAGTCAGAAGGAGGCCCAAGCTTCGATTGTTGAACTGTATTGATAGAATTTATTAAAATTCCCAAATGGGAACAGATAGGAAAGTGAAAGACGGTTTTAAGGAAGGCCACAGTAAACTCAGGTCTATCACGCCAGTAGAAGAAAATATTTATCGGTCTTTAATGAGCAGCTCCAGTTTATGTTTCGCCCTTTCATCTATTGGCATAAAACGCATTACAAATTCACAGATAAGCAGGGTATTAGCAAAAAAACGTGGCTAAACGATTTATTTTCTTACGTATTGATCCTAGATATATACTTCCAGTTACTAAGTTTTTCGAAATAAAGTAAAACGTTCCATATCTTTACGTGCAAAATTCATGAGATTAATATAAATTAACCTGCTATATTATTAATGTCCTGTTCTTCTACTTCTTCCGTCAGCCTCACTAGAAGGGGAAATTAGATGGGTTTCAAATAAAGAGTGAAAGTGTAGATTAGAGAGAGAAAAGAATTCAGTAACGCTGCTTTTCTCGTAGTTCACCCGCTTGTCATCAACATAGGGACTGCCTTCTGTCCATCTCGAGGATTTATGTCTAACGATCGCGAATAATTAGAAGTCGGGTTGATAATACTGGATTTAATATTTCTGTTGTACAAGTTTTAAATTTGTTGTATTTCAAGATCCTGGAAGGAGCAATAATTAAGGAGCTACATTTTTACTTGTATTTTCTTAGTAGGCTATAAATAAATTTTAGTTTGGTTTTACTGTTTGTTACATTTATTAGTGTTCTACACATCAGATTAAACTGAGCGGACGTTTACGTCTCCTTTAAGAAGATTAAACGATAATTTAGTTTATTTAGCGAGGTTTAATTTTACGACTTCAGATACTTTACTGACATAAAACCATTTTCTGCGAAGAAAAATTTAGCTGAAAGAAAAAAGTAAAATTTACTCAGTGACCAAGAACATGCAAACACTGGAAAAATTTTACTTCTACGCTTTTAAAAAAAACTTTCAGATTTTATATTTTTTACACACATATACGTTTCGAGATATTTAAAAACAGTGTATTTTTAGAATTTCCGATAGACAATTTCTCGCGCTGGAGATAATTTTTTCCCCCATACAGTGTTGCCATTGCTCGCTTTGAAAATTAGTTAAAGCTTTACAAAATATGAAATAGATAATAAAACTAATTCCAAAGTCGGGCCGCCCGTGGTCCGTATTCGGGTGGACGACTACATTATTCAAAATTGGATGGCTCTAGGTACCGTCGTGTTTTGAGCGACTAAATGCATGCAATACGTATCCACGTTTGCACGATATTCAAAAATAAAACCAGTATCAAATCAGCAACGTAAGTAATTTTATCGCGACGGCATGGGACGGGAGCAAAATTTTTTACGCACGCAACTGTCACAGGTAAACAGTGAAATTCGTCAGCGTGGTGCAATATGAAGCTAAGATTTTGATTAAGATTCCTAAAAAAAAAAAAAAAAAAAAAAAAAA
>KK112341.1:1812927-1825470 GCA_000611955.2 Stegodyphus mimosarum
AAAAAAAAAAAAAAAAAAAAAAGTAGCTTTAAAAATGTAGTATTGCTGTTACGGAATAAAAACGGTGCTCCACATGAAAGAAGTCTTTCTCTAAAGCCTCTAGAGGGGGTAGGCAGATACAAAGAGTAACTTCTCTATCAAAAGGTGGGAAATGTGCTAAAAAAAATCGCAAATGTGTCGACTCGTGAGCCCCACGCGGCCCGTTTTTAGAAGACCTCCACCTGTGCCCCTCTCCAATCTTAATCTCACTTTCTATGTCTTTCGCGTGTGTCTAGCCCACTCATATCCCCTCTTGCCTCTTTATATCACGCGACCGGCCTCTTTCAGAGTCGCAGACGACCATCCCCATGCCGAATTTCCGTAACTCTTAAGACCGCGTGACACTACTCAGGTGGATGTAATTTTACGTTAGTTTCTTCTCCATACATCCTCGAAAGTTTTTTTCCCCCTTCATTCCCACCCTTTTCTTTCTTTTTTTTTTTTTTTTTCCTGTAATATACTTTCTGAAAGATTTTTTAACTCTCTTTACTGTAAAATGTAACAAATATTTTACTTTATTGCAATGTCGATTTCAGGTCATCTCGACTTTTTTTCTCCCTTTCTTTCAACTCTTTCTCTCAGTAAGTCAACGATGTGTAATGTGAACTGGACGCATTAAAACTTTCGTTTATTACAAACAGAAAAGAAAAATAACATCCAATAAGTATGTTCAAAAACTAATCATCACCAGTTGTTCAACTCAGTCCCTTCCGCCTTTTTTCGCAGGTTAATACACGTTTTATACCGTAATCGAATTACTTTGAATATGAAAATAATGAACTAAGAACTTTTCTACGAGTGAAAATGACTTCCAGGTCTGCTCAGTAATGGATTACGCCAATGAACACATTTGCTTTCTGTTAGAAGAATTCTTTGAAGGTTAATTAAAATAATACTAACAATTACTTGTTAATACAACTAATAAAAGCAGAGAAAAAAGTTAGAACATTATTAGAACTATAGGTGCATATGATTGAGACTTGAAATGAAAAAAAAAAGTAAAAATAGGGACATTTTTTAGTTCATTTTAAGGAAAAGAAAAAAATAGCAGAAAATAATGTCCACAAAAGAGACCATTTCCAATTTTATGAAAATAATACTAATCAATGTTACCGAAAAATGTATTAGCAGAAATGCTTCGGAACCCAATTAGTTTGAATAAATGAGATCCTTGTAATTTATCCGCAGCATATTAAAATTTATTTCTCTCAATTATTACACATAAGCGCCATTTAAGCAAATAGATTTAAAACAATGGAAAGGTAAAAAGATTTTTTTTGCCCCCCCCGTAGAGTGTTGCGATTGCTCGCTTTTAAATCGTTGAGTTTGTTCATCAAAAATTCGTTAAACTTTTTCAAAATATGAAATAGAAAATCAAGATATTTATAGATTTTACCAGAATGTTCTCGTGAATAATTAAAAAGCTTATAAAAGCCGAATTAAAACATCCCAGCTCAGTTGCTGTTGTTTTAAGCGAACTAATTGTTTACTTAATGCAGTTATTGATTGTAGCGAATTCGCTGTGAGATTGGATTAACTTTCTCTGTTTTGAATTGAGTTCTGTTTAACGTTTGAGATATTGCGATATTGTATGAATATCTCTGAGGAAATATTTCAGCATTTTGTTTTATTTCTTGTGAAAAGAATAAATTTTATTAACTTAATATTGACTTCTGCATTCAATCCATTCGAGATGTTTATTTATTAAATATTAAATGCACGCGCTCTTGTATTTTTACTTTTCCGACGTAGCTTTCTCTTCAAAATCGTCTGCGTTCCACGGGAAAATGAACATTTTTAATTGCAATTCTAAATAAAAAAAAATTCCAAATTCCAAATCTGGGCTTCCAGATGCCCATATTCGATGCAGGATTACATCATTCAAAATTCGATGCCTCTAGGGACCGTCGTTGTATCAGAATGCGAGAAACATACATACATTTATGAAGATTCTTCGTTATTCAATTCCTTTAACTATAATACAGGGCTGCAATATTTGGTGGCAACAGTTTGAAAAGTGAACCGACATTTAATGTTTCGACGCAAAATCGCAAAACGAAAACAATAGTCCTTCAGGGACGAAGCCATAATAAAATTCACTAGAGAGAGATATAAACTGAAATCATTTATAATATTTATTTTTCATTAATTTTATTTAAAAGTTAGCAGACTTAGGTTTGTTTGATAACAACGGGGGATTTTTTTATTTTGACTTAAAAAGAAAAGAGAAATATTTGTGAAGATTTATGGATTTTAATGTTGATTGATATTTTAATAAAATTCGCTTCTTAGGATTCGAAAACTTAACACTTTTTTTTTATTTAATTTATGTATCATATACATGTATGTGCTCTATACATAACTATGTTATTTTACAAATCATACTGAATATTTCTCATTGCTAAGAAATGCATTTAGAGTTTTCAACTGACTTACACATTTCACATTATAAAATCATCAGTTATTCGATTTTTTATGAAAGACATATGAGCTTTCCCAACTTAAAAATAATAATAAAAGCTTTAACAATTACGTTTTTCATTTCTTCATTCTCTAATGTATCTTTCATTACGAAAAGATAGTCAAAGTAGTACGTCATGATAAATTTTTTCACGGTAGTTTTCGGTTAACTTTCTGTATGTGGTAATCATTAAAGAACATGAAATTTTTGCACATTAATTTCGCTTAATTTGCCGATATTTTACGATTCTTATATCCATTGGTTTCCTTGTAATGCAGAAAACGAAAACGTAGCTTTTTATGTTTTAGCAGCTGTATAAAAATGGCAGCTGTTCGGAAATTTAATGATTCTAGCCACATTTAAGTCTACATCAAATGGCTCAGTGATAATTGATTAGCAATTACTTTAAAAAGGAATTTATAAGAAATATCACAAATAAATATAATTCAGAATATAATATCCAGCATTCTTTTTTAAAAAATCCACAACTAAAACACGGATAAATTTAATTTAATTTACAACTTCTCTTACTATTGTCAATGATCTTTTCTCAAACAGAATCAAGTGAAAAGTGAATATTTAGAATGGAACAGCAGCCATATCAGATGATATTGAATTTACCTTTAAATTTAGGTACTTTGAGAAAGGGGTTTTACTTTTTTAAATCTTTAATTTATTTCTGTTATTGTTGCAAACATAGTAACTTTCATTCTTCATAAAAGAATTATGTTTTGATAGAAAAAGAATTTTCGTTACCATTTATTAATCCAAAGGGACAATTTGCCCTGAAGGACTATTAATTTCGTTTTGGCATTTTGCGATGGTTCACTATAAATGTCGGTTCACTTTTCGAATTGTTGCCACCAAACCAAATATTAAGCCCTGTATTATATTTAAAGAAATTAAATAATGAAGAAATCTGCATGAATATATTTATGTTTTTCGCATTGTGATAAAACAATGGTATTTAGAGCCATCAAATTTTGAATAGCGTACGTTTTCTCCTCAATATGGGCATCGAGAAGCCCATATTTGGAATTTGAAATTTTTTTATTATCGATTTCATATTCTGTAAAACTTTAACGAATTTTCGATTAACAAATTCAACGATTTCAAAGCGAGCAGTGGCAACAGTGTACGGGAAAAAAAAAACACTTTTGTCTCCAGCGCGCGAGACTGTGTATAGGAAATTCTAAAGATATGCTCCTTTTAAAATTATTTTGCGATATTGCTGTTGAACTGAATTTTATGGTTTAAGTGAAACACGATATTTAATAAATAAAGGTAACCCACAAAACGTTGAAAAAACACCCTTTTGGGCTTAATGTAAAACCTGAAAGCTTTCAGATTTTTCTTAGCCCAAGCGCGCGGAACTGTGTATCGGAAATTCTAAAGATATACTCATTTTAAAATTATTTTGCGACATTGCTGTTGAATTGAATTTTATGGTTTAAGTGCGAAGAGCATGATATTTAATAAATAAAAGTAACACACAAAACATTAAAAAGCGAACAAATAATGAAGAAGAAATGTGTACCTTATCTTTAAAATGGTAATACCCCAGTTTCTGTTTTCATTAATTTATTCCTTTAAATGTATACGCTTTCTTTCTGACATCCTATCTTTTTTTCTGAATAGTTTTATCAATAGTGAAATGATTATTATACGTTTTAGGAAAATCAGTTAAAGAAAGGCATAAAGCTTCAGTACCGTGAAAATAACGCAAAATATTGAGATTATATTAATGATGAAAAAAAATACTGTGCATAAATGCAATTCTAAATGACATTCGTTTAGATTACTGATTGAGTTGAAGAATAACTTCTTTCTACAAATAAATACAACTTGAAAAAGACAAAACACTTTCGCATTTATTAATTATTGTTAATTTGTTCCACTTGAAAAGTCAGATAATTTCCGGTCAATAACGGTAGTTACATAGTTTGTTGGTTGCATTTTCACTTTAAATTATACCTTTTTAAAAATTTCATTTTAAACATTCTAATGAGTAAGTTCATTACAATAGAATTCTAACTACTTTTTTCAAAGGAGGTAATATTAAATAATATACTAGAAAATAAATTATTATTTTATTACTTTGCAGCATTAGCTCAAGTATTAGGCAATTTATTACGAATATAGTTTGTTGGTTGCATTTTCACTTTAAATTATACCTTTTTAAAAATTTCATTTTAAACATTCTAATGAGTAAGTTCATTACAATAGAATTCTAACTACTTTTTTCAAAGGAGGTAATATTAAATAATATACTAGAAAATAAATTATTATTTTATTACTTTGCAGCATTAGCTCAAGTATTAGGCAATTTATTACGAATAATAATCTAGACTAATTAAATACTCAAAAGCTGGAAAAACACAAAAATTAGGAATATATTTAAAAATAACTAAGTTGCGTAAAGTGAAATTATTTCGGTAGATAGTACAATGCAAAGAGTACGTATTCATATTATTTTTGACCAATGTACCTATTTCAAATGTAGGTTAACTAAAAGATGTATAAAATCAATTTTTAATAGGATCGCCTGATCATAATAACTACAGATATTGTACAAATAACTGTAAGAAGTAGTATTGTAGTATATCAAGTATATGTAAATGTTAAATTTTTAAATGTCATTTCCTACGATGAAATTCGGAGCTATAGAAAAACATCAGTGCAGTCAGTCAAAAAGTAAAACAACATAAAAATATGTACGCTGCAATCAGCAACCATATTCGAATAGTTCTGTGGAGGGAAAAAAATTGCCAGTCATACTTTATACATATTGCTAGACGCTTCGCAAGGGGGGGATAGATAATGGAGCGTCTGCGTCGGGCTATCCGAATACTCCATCAGTACTTAGTATTCGAGAACACCTTTCCCAGTCTGTCGCGACCACACGGTGTTGCACAACCCAATCCGACGTCCAGGTCGACTTTGGGCCAACCCTTTCCGGTCCGACATGGCTAACAGATCAAGTTTCCAGTAACTTCATTGGTCGACACGCCCGTTTAAGCGTATACAAAAAATGCAAGTTGCGTCAATGGCAAAAGAACAAGCGTGGCAATATACCTCGATATATGCGACCGGATGAGCCCAATTCTAAGATAGCAGAGATAGGACGAGAGGCCTTCTTAGGGACTAGACGTTCTACAAGAATATTCCAAAAAGGAGTTTATGCAACGATTGCGCATAGTCGAAGGGGTAATGAACTGATTACTAATGCTTCATCGAAGGTCATTAAACACGGGCCCCAGCGATAATAATAATGTGAAAAAATGAATAGGCAGAAAGGCCTGGAGGAGGAGGCCCCTTGTGCAGGCCCCAAGTGCAATGACTCGTGCGACCCGCTAATGAACGAATGCGTAAGGTAAGCGGGCAGGTACATTCGCAGGAGATGGCGAAATCATCGAAGGAGTCGACCGAATAAGATTTCAGAGAAATGAAGAAATGGGCTCGAATCGCGGTCAAAGAGGGTAAAACAAGGACTTCTTGAGTGACGTAGGCCGAGGTCATCTCGATGGATATTTCGGGAAAAGAATGGGTACAAAAATAAAAAAGATTCAGAGTTGGCGCACGAAATGCTTCCAGTAAGATAGAAATGAGGGCCTCTTGCTTTCACGACTGAGAATTCTGTGGATTCAGGTTTCACACGCGCAGAATAAGGTCCACCTGCACATAATATGAGTGACGGGTTCAGACAGCATGAAAATTAATCAGCAGGGCTCAGTCTGCACCATAAATCTAACTAAATATACCGAGTCACATACCTCTCCTGCACTTAACTATTGTCATTTAGCACACGTTAAAATGAAAACAGAAACAGGTAAAAGCATCGAATTTTCGTGTTACAAAATTTCGAGCTATATACAGATATCAGAAAACCAGAAAATTCTTAAACAGTAACAAGATATAATAACACTTTTGGTGCCTGTATATGCGTATTAAAAAATTTTCTTAAGACAAACAGTAAACGTAAATTTTTTCGGTTTATTTCTCTTAGATATCAAGCTCGGCCATTTTATTCTATATGTATGAGAGAATTTCTAATTTGGAATTTTGACGGAAAACTAAGTTCGGAGCCTTTAAGATGTTATCAGTTCGATCGCGGATGACTGCTAATACATTTTTCAAATTATACTCTTCTTAGCAAATTATATGTTACTTTTCTTCCCGCATTCGTGCAACAGCGTAGAATTTCTCCACATTTGTTTGCGTGCGTGTGTTTTCATTTTTGCGTCAGACTGAAATATAAAATTTATTTTCACTTAAAAATGTTTTCTTACTATGTAAAAAATAACTTAAAATATTAAAATGCATTCTATAATTCAAAAGCTTTCTTAGTTGGAATTCAGTGACATAACAAAGTTATAACAAACTAAGTCATATTCCGCACACTTATTAACAGCTCAGGTTGTTTCAGAATAGTAAATTAGGCTGATTAATAATTTTATTGGTAATCTTAATTTGAAATACCTGCTTTTTTTTAACAGGCATACAAAGGCACTTTTAGCCCTGGGATAACAGATTTGCTAAGTCACATTTAACGGGTTTTTCGTATTTTTACGACTTACATATCCTTTTATGAGCGTGTTTATAAAAGCCTATATTTCATGATCGTATATGTATCACAACAACAAAAGCGCAATTTTATTAATAAAACGATTTAATGATGTTTTATAGTATTTCATCTCTGCCCCCAGTCAATAATATCCGGAAGACATGTGTGATCAATTTCGTGAATTCGACTGATAAATCGCGATTAAATTTTTATGGAAAATGCTAATCTCAGCCACCCCTCCCCGAAAAAAAAAAGATTATACCAGGCCTAGACTATACTTATGCTTAGAAAATTTACACAAAAAACTTCCAAATATAAAACCTTCATCACAATCTTAGATAAACACTTCTTTACCAATCGAATTTCCTCATCTTGTTTTCGAGGCAAAATTTTGCGCAAAACTCTCTATTATTATTATCATTACTATTATTATCTTACCACATACAGTTTAGAAGCGAATATCACACAGTTCACCCTTTAAAGCATTACTTTAAAAAAAGTGAAGTACATTATTTTGACTAAAAATATATCTTTTGCAGGAATTAGAAAACCGAGAATTTAAGTTTCCATTGGTGATCAAAATAAATTACTTCGCCCGAGTTTAATAAACTATTTATAACGAATTGCCGCCTTTTTCCGAGCGTGTTCTTATTGCACCTGGTAGCACGTCCGGCTGACAATTGGAAGATCCGTGGTTCGAGTTCCGTCGAGAGCATCCATGATTTATCACGTTTTCAAGATCCTGATGTCAAATAGCTTTTACAGTGGCATCTCAATGAAATGGTGTGGGCAATTATTCGTCACCATCTGAGTCGACCGACTGGGTATCTTCCCCTCTCCTTCTACGCCTTTTAAATGGGGGGGAAGACTATACAGAATTTTCGATTCCCCCTCCTGCATGCTTACGTGGTGCAAGTGGTAGCACGTCCAGTTAGCAATCGGAAGATTCGAAGTGCGAATTCCAGCGACCTCACAATGGATTTTCTCATACCTCCTTCTTCAATTAACCTAGTAATTCTACACATTTCGTCCAAGTTAAATTTGGACTTCAGAGACGCAAAAACTCAAATGCTACTGATACTTTAAAAAAACTTCGCAAATAGCATATAAGCTACCATCTCGTTTAAATTCAACTAAGTCTATAACATCGGAAAAAAAAATAAATAAATGGAAATTATTTATGCGCAAATAGGATAATTAGGACTTCAAGTATGAATTAAAAGATATACTTACAGAAATCTGAAGTTAGTTGATTTAAAGTAAAATAGTTTATTAGATAAAATTCACAAAATAATGAATGTTAGAAATAAAAGAGTTGAGTAAGTAATACACAGGCGGGAATTATCAATTTAATAAATATTCTCAATACCGACAGTTAATTAACAATCTTAAAAGATCTTAAAACATGGACAAAATTTCGATAAAATTTAAAGATCTATAATGTTAATACACAGTTTTCAGTAACTCATTTATGCAGACTTTATTTCCTTTGCAATTTCATATTAAGTGATTTTGCATCACGTTATTTCGTACGAATGTAGAACACAACGTGAAAAAAAAACATGCCACTTTCCGAAATCTAACATGATAGTATGATGAAGACGTCAGAGTTGCACGAAGAACTAAGTTTTTTTGATATGGGAACAAAAAGTAATTTTTACTTCCTTGTACGAAGTAAAAGAAGTATTGTAATCGCGAAAAATTTCGGGTGTCAATATTTCAACAAAAACATTCATTCTGACCGTTCACGCATCCATTTGAACGAAGTTTTTGCGTAACATGTATATATACGCAGAAAATAAAAGAATCTTTCTTCCGAAAGGTATCGTAAAATGGATTTAAAATGGATTCAGAAGAGATTTTTTTCTTGACGTCTGTACATACGCACCTATGTATCTTGTTTAAGTCAAAAATGAGTAGCTTCAGAATGTTGAAGTTTTGTAAATGAAACTGCTACAATAGGTAGTCGTACAGCTCACATTTTCGTTGCAATCGGCCGCACTAAACGCATAAAAAGTGGTTGAATTATGTTATTCTTATTTCCCTACTAAGGTTTTTATGGCTTTAGGTAATCTGCATGCAATAGTTATAGAATTATCAACATTTTTAAAGTTTAGATGCCACTAAGCCTAAATCGACCACTATTTGTTTAAATTCGAAACTCTTTGTAGAAAAGTGAATTAAGTCAGTTGGTGCACCAACTTCAATGTCTTTCTGCTGAGTGTGGCCGAAAGTTAACTTTCAGTTTGGTGTACCGAAAAGTTTGTGTTTCTGCCTGCTGGTTGGATTGCTTGTTTTTGCCCAGAAACTAATTTTATTTGCCAAAAAAAAAAAAATTTTAAACTCTTTTGAACTGTGTTTGGTGTTTTAGGCTTTTCTGTATTTTAAAATTTTTAATGAAGATTGAGTTTTTATGTATCTTTGCCTTGCCGCGAAGTAAGAACTGAATTGATGGTATTAGAAATATGTCTCAAATGAAATTCCAGGAAATAAGTTAAAGAAGTGTAACAAAATATGTGTAGAATTCAATATTCCGTACAAAGAAGAAATGCGGTGTCCATATCCGACATTTAAATCTAAATAAATGATATAAAAAATACCGTACACTTCTGTTTCTTAGCACTTCTTGGCAATAATGAAGCATTTTTCTTATATAAGTAACTCCATCTTCTAATAGTTAACACAGCCGTCTTCGGCCTTACAACTTACTCTCATTTACCTTGGCGTGAGTTATGACTAGCAAATAATTTACCTCTGGGCAAAGATTGCTCCATGCGTCTCTTTAATATAGGTTTACAATTTTGCCTTCGCTGCAATCGTTGCTTAGGGCTTAATAAACCTACATTTTCGCATAACTGATATACAAGAGTCGATTCGTGCATTTGCAATGATGAACCTAGTTGCCATACAGCAGTGCAACACATAATCATTGACAGGGGAAAGAGCGTTTCGTTTGGCCGTTATCGGTTTTGTAGAAAATATTATAATTTCGAGAAAGATTAACAAAGGTATCTGTTTTAATGCAAAAGTACTGAATATTTAATATAATATTTTAAGAGACGTAAAAGTAAAGGAAAAATTACGATTAAAAAATTTTTTATTACATTACGCCCAAGAGAGAGTTTTTTTAACATTTTCTGTGTTACTTTTATTTATTAAGTATCATGTTCTTCGCACTTAAACCATAAAATCCATTTCAACAGCAACATCGCAAAATAATTTTAAAATGAGTATATCTTTAGAATTTCCAATACACAGTCTCGCGCACTGAATACCTATTTTTTTTCCTCCACTGTCGTCATTGCTCGCTTTGAAACCGTTGAGTTTGTTAATCCACAATTCGTTAAAATGTTACAAAATATGAAATCGATAATAAAACAAATTCCAAATTAGGGCTTCCAGATGCCTATATTCGGCGAAGATGTACGTTATTCAAAATTGGATGGCTCTAGATACCGCTGTTTTATCCCAATGCGAGAAACAAACATACATTTATGCAGATTCTTCATTATTTAATTTCTTTAAATATAACACAGGGCGATAATATTTGGTAGCAACAGTTTGAAAAGTGAATCAACGCAGAAAGTGAATCGACGCAAAACGCCAAAGCGAAATTAATAACCCTTCTGAGCTAACGCTCCTTTAAGCTAATAATGCAATTTAACTGAGATAAAACTCTACAGTACACCTTGAAATAAAACTGAAACGCGCCAATATAAAATTTAAAGCTAGAAACCCCCCCCCCCCCGAAAAAAAAAACCTTTAGCTTGGCATACATTTTTTAATAAAAATCTATCGATTTCGAGGGCGATCAGGCACAAGTCTCTCTTCCTCAAGAGCAAAAATATTTTATTCTGAATCTACGCCTATAAAAATGCTTAAAAAAATATTCCGTTAAAATTCACTTCATTTTAAAGATATTGCTTTTTAAGGATTTTTTTTTTAAATCTTGATATTACACCTACTGCTAAAGAAGACTCAGCGAAACCTTCCAATGGTTAATTTCAGTGAATCGCAACTTCAGTATATGGAGATATGGTTTGTAACGAGGCTCTTGCGTTTTAATTCAAAAAATTAAACAAGCTCTGTTCGAATATCACATTTCGAATCCAAACATTTTTCATCAAGGTTGTTTTAAAGGTCTCGAAAAATATTCTAATCTGAAGGTAAAAAAATATGGAAAATTGGTCATAATTTCCCATTGCGGACTTGGACCCCCCCTTGTGGTGGTCCTTATTCAGTGTCTGCAGCGTTTTCTCCTCCCATTTGACTTCACATGTCTTCAATGAAGAAAAAATATATTTTGCCTCTTAATCTTGCTTTAGCGATGTTAGTTATTTACCCCACAACTCTTAAGTAATTGTTTGATTTTTAAAAAGCTACTCATAATCGATAGTTCCTTCTTTATCCCACCAAACATACTACATTCTCTTCTTTTGATGACGCCGCCTTCCGGTGTTGCAGATGGTGTCTTATCTTTATCAAACAACTGTCTTTTCCACTTTGTATTCTTGTAAAGGATCCATTTTTCATCATAGTTGAATACTCGGTTTAGAAATGGGTCTTTTTGTAATCTAGGAAAGTGGTTTAGTAATCCTTTTATAGCTTTTAAATGCCGATGGATTGTTGAAAGAATTGACGACAGATCTTTTAAGTTAAACTGGGATTTTACTTGATTAATTCATGAAAGAAAAGCTGCATTACTTACGCAATGACCTAATACCTTCCTCTACGTTCACAAACTAAATGGTCCCAATTTACTTAAAGTTTCAACTAAAGTTTTGATTACCAACGAAAAGTGAAGCAGGCATTCGTAGATATGACAGAATTCTGTAAAACTTCTTACCACGCTTAATTAATGACTTTTTTTCAGACTAAAACGTAAACAAATTTATGAACACACTTTAATAAAGAATCACCGTAAAAGAATTCCAAGGTTATAAAAATGTATTTCTAAAAAATATCTGAAACATATCGATATGATACAAATGTTAGAAATTATGAAAAGTCATGTTTGTATAGTTTTATGCTGTACTTAATGTAATAAATGCGGCATTTGCTTCATTTACTGTAATGGTAGTCGACCTCGTTGAATTGGAGTTACTATTGCTAAAGCTGTTACGAAATTTTGCCGTAGGTGTTTGAAACATTGAATCTGCCGATCATATATAATATTTATCACGTAATCTCTCTCTCTTTCTCTCTCTCGCACACATATACATACAACACACAAAAGGAAAAAAAAATAACGAGTCTGCGTTTTTAGCAAGTCAGTGATTTAGGCGATCACTTTTTAACCAACCATCTTAACAGTTACTCGATTAAAGGACTCGATGCAAGATCGAATACTGTTTCAACGAAGTCTGTGATTCCACAGATGCACAGATCGAAAATTTTAAATTAAGACAAGCAGCCATTCTTAGCTTTTAATATTTCAACCACTTCGATAGATAAAAGTTTTGAAGCATTTCTTTTTGCA
>KK112341.1:1825497-1850140 GCA_000611955.2 Stegodyphus mimosarum
CTTTTCAACGACGTTCTATTTAGGAGATATACGAAAGTTACCAATATCATTACGGAGCAAATGAACTGCAAAAATAAACAACGATAATTCCTACCAACCAAATCAAAAGTTGAAAAATTCTTTTCAACAAGGTCTGCTTAAAGACAAGAGAAGATGCTTCAGCACCACAGCTTTCATGAATCTAGCGCAGAGGGGGGTGGAAGAGGAGCTTAGACATTCATTAAAAACTTTCTTCTCCTCGACCAACTTTGAACAAAAAGTACTACACAGTAACTAATTTACAGGAGAGAAGGGAAAAGTTCTATACCAAGGCGCAATGACCGCCTCATTGGAGCCAAAGATTTAAAAGGCATCTTTTAAAGACGAGACAAAATAGGAAGGTTCCCGCCACAAAGAAGAAAGTAATAAGAACCCAAAAGCTTAATAAAGACAGGAGGAAAACGTGGAAGAAAAACCGAAAAATCAGAATCTTTTATGCCGCCGAAGACGGACATCGAGTAATTACAATCCTTTTTCAGGGGCGATAGAAATTAAGCGAGTCTGCCCATCCGATAGCCAATAAACTGGGCTCCGCCGGCCATTGTTACGGATGGCAAATTGTCTTCGGATAGAGCAAGAAAGGAAGAGGCAAATGGTTTTCGGTCCATCTTTTTCCGACGGCAACCAATTGATTATGGTAACAAACCTAATATCCTAATAACGCAGTTATGCTTCTTGCCTTATTTTTTTATTATTTTCTCTCGTTTCCGCGTATTATTGTGAGAGCTGAAACAAATGGCGGTAGTCTTTCACGGGCACCTGCCGTAAGGGGAGAGGGACAAAAAAGAAACTCAACAATCTCGTTGCTGAATATCCACTGGTTAACGGGTTCACTTGTGGTGGTGTAAGCTTTTCTTGCATCATTATCTGAAAGAAGAAAAGCAGCAAAAATGGCGCCCCACTTTGCTACGAAAGCGCTTCAGAAATTAATAGAAAGTGCCCAAACTAATAAAGGGTACGTTTATTCAACTAAGACAGCAATCTATTTAATATGGAAATATAAATAACATAAAAGAAATTAAACGAAATTTATCTGGAGATCCAAGACAAAAATATAAATTCTATTTAAAATCCTTATAAATTCGCTAATATTTCAGGTTTCTTTCTCAACGCAAACAGTTTGGTTTTATTTAATGTTTTTTTCTTTTCTTTTTCGACATTTCTTCCTCGTTAAAATTGCCCATTTTGCTGTACTGCGGAACACTTTCGTGTATGATATCGAATATTTGAGTCTAGTCTATTTTTTCTTTTATCCCTCTCTAAATCAACTGAGAAGTTAGAGAGATGATAATAAAATAATTTGAAATGCTAACGATTACGATGTTAACTAACATCTTGATGTTAATTTTACGTTAATTCTTTGTTTACCTTCTGTTTTAGTGAACCATCCCTAGAGCGCAAATTCAGTTGAATTTAAATAGCAAATGAAACTGTAGTTTGCACAGACTTGTGGTAACTCGCCAGAACAGCTGTTTATTTCCTGAGACGTGCAATCGTCTGCCGATTAATCTGATGAATGATTTTAGATTGATTATTGCACGAGGCTACAGATCACGATAGCTGGAGACAGGTTGATCAGGCACTGAAGTTGAAGTTGTAAGGTTTTAGTTAAACTAACAAAGTTTTATTCTAATTTTTCCTTTTCTATCTCTTCTCATTTCAACTTCCCGTTAGAAAAAGCGCGCGTTTCAGCTTTATGCTAATTTGAAGTGGAGCCAAGGAGTATTTAAGCAAGAGGTAGAAACCTTTCAGTGTGAGAGAGCTTTTAGTCTCAGACCACGGTTACTCTATTCGACGTTCGCCTGACTAGCTAGCATTTAAATTCTAAGCCATAAGGCTTTTACGTGATTGCTTATTGAAGTAATTCCAAGTGCGTCAATATTAGTTAAATCTTGCTACGCACCATTTAGTTTAGAGGCCAACCTCGCGTTATAGCTCTGTGAGCGACGACTATTTAATTTCTTATTAGTTTTAGTTTAAATTTATTTGATTGTTCATTTTAGACCCAAGTGCGGTCTCTACTTTCTGTATCCCTCCCGAGTTGGGAAGTGGTTGTAAATAATTGTAATTTAATAAAAGAGGATTTTAAATCCCTTTAAAGTGCAGTTCTTCTACCACTTAAGTCACAATATTCTACCACAGAACATAGCTGCATTCAGCTCCCTGTTCCAGATCAGGATTTAAGGAGTTCACGAAGATGTTTGCCAAGAATATGCACCAAACACTCAGTCCTGACAAAATTACTAGTTATGAAGTACAGATTTAAGAATTTGTGCTTCTAAGATCTTACGTGTAGCGATGGATAAGTTTTGTTAAATTTTAGTTCTATCTACAAGACGCAGTTTTTAATAAACCCTATGGTTGCCTTTCATCAGCCTATTTTTGAAGTTTTAAACTTCTAGTTAAATGCGAAGACAAAAAGCGGTATAAATTATATATAAAAAGTTTAAAGATTGCAAAATCAATTTAATAACCTTGCAAAATAAACATAACAAAAAGTCGATAACTGTGGGGGGAGGAAAGATCAAACTTTTATTGGTTAATATTATTAAATGCAAAGAGAGAAATATATATATACATACAAAAAAGTATGCATATATAAATTATTATTAATAACATATAAAGCATTATACATCACATTTGCAATAACAGACATATTACAGATATTTTTCTAAAATGAAATATTTTTATTTTATTATACTATTATATTAATAACACGATGCTCAGTTAATTATTTTAACTAAAAGCGTGTTTATTTGAATAAAATCATTGTTACCCCTCGCCAAACGGCTAACTCTCCACGTATCGAAATATAAAATTATAAATATAGAGTAAAAGTTTAAAAATGTTTTTGAATTTTAAGAAGCATTAAAAATATATTGCAAAAATTAATTCTTACGCTGCGACTGCTGAGCACCTTTAAAAGAGGCGACATTTAGGAATTTCTTTATGATAATTCAACAAAATGTTGCAAATTTATGACTTTGCATGATGCCCATAATATGTATTATTTATGTTATACCGATATGACGATACGTATGGCCATAAAACCAGAATCTTGAAGATCAGAATTTTGAAACTCGTATTCTATAGCTAAATAGTATTTTTTAAACAGTATTTTAATATAGTATTTTTTTAAATAACAAAATGAAAAATTTTTATTAACAAAGTAAAAAATATTTAAAATCAATCTTAAACAAATAACTAACTTACTAAATATTTATTAAAACACACATAAACAATAACAATAATAATATTTTAAAAAATTCAAATTTATATTAATTTCCTATCTAAAAAATCTAAAATTTAAAGTAAAACTTCTTGCAAGATATTTTCCTCTTCCCACTCTGCAATTCAAATACATTATTTTCAGACTGATATTTATTTCAAATAATTCTAACATTTTTAATTCACTCAGTAAATAACTTACTTTAATTTAAACTACAATGAACTAATTACAAAAACTTTCTAGGTTTTCAAAGATTCCAAAGCGGTACAAAACTTCAGAATAAATATGACAACCTAGTTTCTTTCTCTTGTTTATTAAATTTTTCTTCGATGCATAAATAAAAGTACATATGTTTGCATGTAAATAAAGACACACTTCTTTATCTCTTACTACAGCTTGACACCCGATGACGTTTCGATGCTGTGAAAGTTTGTAGCCTTGGAGAAAAATGACTAGAAATTATCTTCATCGATCATAGATGCTCATTCTTCAACTGGATTCTTTTCTTAAGAATTTTCAAATGCAAAAAAGAGCTGTTCGGATGAAAACGCATTCCTAACCAAAGTGATTATTCTTTATTCTTAATACAAATATTCACTTACTTTTTTACGAAGTAAGAATAAAAGTTAATCTGTATTTTCCAATCACTAAACGCGATTTATAGCACAGTGAAATTAATTAGCTCCAGTTATATCAGGTTTTAACGAAAGTTTCCCGCCACCGCAAATATCGTCTGCGCAAACAGTTCATGTTAGCGTCTTTAACCATACTTTGTCAAGCGACTTTTGGCATTTGAAAAAAAAAAAAAGACTTGCTTTAAGATACTTTGCTAAAGCTACTTTACTTACTCTGCTGTAAAATATCCTTATCATTAAGACAAAGGTGTCTGAAATGGAACTATCACGCTACAAGATTAGAACCATCATTTACTTCCAGTTCTGTTGCAAAAAGTCAGCTACAGAACGGCACCAAATGATGTCTACAGCTTTAGATACTAATGTTGCATATGACACTGTGAAGGTTTCGTACTGAAAATGTGTCTTCATTC
Organism: Stegodyphus mimosarum; assembly: GCA_000611955.2. NCBI lineage: Eukaryota > Metazoa > Arthropoda > Arachnida > Araneae > Eresidae > Stegodyphus > Stegodyphus mimosarum. The sequence continues at coordinate 1,829,814 of KK112341.1, forward strand.
ACCGGCTGGACTCTGTAGAGACTCGAATGGGATCGTTTGCCACACGCATCATAAAGCCCCGACATCGCTCCTTCGGACTTCTACCTTTTTTCACACATGCAGCTACATCTTGCAGGTGCCTACCTTCCATTCTGTACAGGACGTCCGAAATGAGGTTCATCTGTTTCTGGAATCGCGTCCAACAAGTTTCTGGGCCGAAGGCTTTGAAAAACCACCGAAACGCTGGCAGAAAATCATAGATTTGGGTGGTGATTACTTACCCGCACTAAAGGTACTGCTTTCATACTTTTTTTTTTTTTTCAAAATTTTTCAAAAATGGTTTTTGGCAGTAAACTTTCATTACAACCAGATAGATCTTCTGGGTCATTGTTCATGTCCTACTTTGATGGTAATAAAATGGTGTAATAATGTCAACTAGGACTTCAAATAACTAAATCTTGAAATCTTTGCAACACCGTACTTACAACAAATACATAATTGAACTGTATTCCACCGCATAAAATTGCTTCGGGGATCGCCAGTTTGTGACCACTGAGATATAATATAACTTTTTGAAAGAACTTTCTGAATTCATATAATTTCATCTGGGTATTTTTGAAAAAAAAAATGGATGCTTTTAAATAACAGGCAAATTAACTTCGCTGTTTTATCAATGAAGTAATGGGCTCTTATGATACGACTATATTATTTCCAAATCTTCTGATGCGCAAAATAAACAATACTGTTCACAAATAAATACGGGCAAAATAAGATTTATTCGAGTAATTCTCTGAAAGAACATCTTAAGCTGCATTTGCAACAACACCGATACAGCTCATAAGTCAACCACATTTTAATTTCGAGCTTACGGTTTGAATTGAAACGCTCAGGGAACTCTCACAGTTTGCCAAAACTTGACGCTAAATTAAGATTCACAGAGACAAAAGTCAAAGTCCGAAAATTACATACGATTACATAACAACTGGAAAGCACTGCATTTGGAGGTCAAAACTTTGGGTTATGGAGTACGAGAATTCTAGCGTATCTTTCTCATTATCCTGTCAGCTGTAATCAGCTGTTTTCTTACTTACGTCACGCATTAGAATCTGGTAATCTTTTCATGCACAGAAGGATTTCGATATTAATATTCCTTTGACATGAAGCGAAGTAAATGATGAGCAGGAAATTCGTTTTGACGTTATCTGCTATCCAAAGAGGAAACAGGTATTTATTTAGATGATGGACCAAGGGGGTTATTAAAAAAAACTTAATTGTGCTGTTTGTAAAAACTAACGTTACTTTTCATTAACAAACAAAACAAACAAAAAAAATTCTTATGGGCCCAAAGGGGTAATTTTCCCAGAAGGGTTACTAATTTCGTTTTGGCATTTTATATCGTGCACTATAAAATGGCGTTTTACTTTTCAAATTGTTGCCACCAAACATTAGAGCCCTGCATTATATTTAAAGAAATTAAATAATGAAGAAACTGCATAAATGTATGTATGTTTCTCGCACTGTGATAAAACGCCGGTACCTAGAGACATCAAAATTTAAATAACGTAGTCGTCCACCCAAATATGGGCATTTGAAAACCTAAATTTGGAATTTGGAATTTGTTTTATTGCCTATTTCATATTTTACAAAAACTTAACGAATTTTTGATTAATAACCTCAACGGTTTCAAAGCAAGCAATGGAAATACAGTACGAACAATAAAATTTTTATCACCAGTGCGCGAGACTGCCAATCGGAAATTCTAACGATATGTTCTTTTTAAACACTTTGTGATATTGCTGTTAAATTGAATTTTATGGTTTAAGTGCGAAAAACATGATATTTAATAAAAGTAACACACAAAACGTTAAAAAAATGGCCTCTTTGGGGGTAATACAAAATCTGAAAGCTTTCAGACTTTGTTTTAAATTTTTTAATTAATCTAAATTTAAACGACGTTGTGATCTTAATAAAGCATGCAAGAGAAGCATACAAACTTGAAATTAAAAATTAGGCTACGTTCAGTTTTAGACTGACGTTGATTTTATAAAGAAACCCTAAAATATGCATATCTTTATTGCACATGGTAAAGAAGGACATCGACTTGAAATTAAATACTAGGCAGAACTTAATCTCTTAGACTTACGCTTATTTCACAGAACTCACAGAAACATTTTTGGAGACTGACATGTATACCTTTTCTTGATAAAAGAAAAAAAATTGAAGAGATGGAGTCTTGCCAGTTTCCCTTAAAATGAAGTTTTTTTCCTATGAAACTAATGCCAATCTAGGGTTGAATATCGTATATTTCAAATACACATATACTAATTTAAAATAACAATATTAAGTATACGAGAATTGCACCATATGACACAGGAACAATAAATCCAATTACACACGAAAAGCGAGACGCAAAGTATTTTGTTCACAAAGCTGTGACACAATGTAACGCATAACCTCATTCATTCATTACTTACTATCAGAATAAGTATAAATCATTTCACACCAAATTATTTCCTTGGCCTAATATATGACATCCCTTTCTTTTTATTATCCGAAAGAAATGCTGATACCTTCAAAGCGATAAAAGAAGACGTATTGCTTGCTCATGCGGCATATGATATCTTGTTTACCTTAAATATTACTAAATTGCATGGTAATAATAAACAGAAGCATTAAAAGTCACTAAATCTTAAAAATAATAGAAATCTTCCAGTGACAAAATGCACTGTAAACATTAGCACGATTAAGAGAAATAACAGAATACCCTCCTTGTTTATGTTTAATAACTAGGAGACAACGTTTTACGTTGAGTAAACACAATTCCTATCAAACTCTTCGACTTGTTCACTAACTTATGTATCAAAAATAGAACCTAACGATAATAATAAAATTCGTTAGTGTTACAAAGGTGCAGTTAACTGCAATTACCTTTCTTAACTTTTTGCGTTTGTTGTATAGAAGGAAGAGACACTATTTTTACTTTTTTAAAAAGTGCATGATTTCCTGTTGGGTTGTATTTCGAAAAAGTTCAGTTTGTTGATTTCAGAAACTTACAGTTTGCATTTAGAATGCGTAGTACAAAAGCATAGAAAATAATTCCTCACTTTAAGATACACTATATTTCTATTTAGTGTTCTATTATACATTTCTAGAGAAAGAACGGTAAATTTGCGGAGGAGAACGTGTTCACCCCCTTTATGGATGCGCTCTCATTCATACGCTTTATAACATAATGATAATTATAAGTGGGATCTTTCTGACGTTAAGCACGAATCCCAAAGTTCAGTCTGCATGTTTTCTCCTAGTAATTTTCATTCAAAATTAATTTTAAATCACAGTAATTTTAGGCAATTCAATAAACCGCATTCCTAACTTTATCTTTTCGATTTAATTTAGGTTTTTATATTGTAGGATCCTTTTATACAAGTTTTCATAGCATCCATCAGCAAAAATCAAGTATGCCGTGTAATTCTAATAAGTAATCCATAAAGATCAAGAATTAGATTTGCGGTAGAAATTATTGTTTTTATGAAAGTTTCTGCATTTGATGTTAAGATAAAAATAGCGTTTCATTTTAAAACTATCCCTCCATTTAAAAGCAATTCTTTTTCAGAAAAAACAACATTTCACCGAGAAGGAAATTGAGTTAATAAACATTCCTTATTCTATGATTTTCGTATTAAAAATACGCTCTTCTTAGAAGAAAAATATAATTTGGAAAGATAAGTGTTTCGTCAGTTAAAAAAAAATATATTACTTCCCAAAACAAAACAACAAAATTCATTTACTCCATCCCCCTCTCCCAAAGAAAAAAATATTTTTGAAACTTACAATATTATGCTGTGTTTTTCCAAAAATACACGATATAACAAGAAAGAGAAAACGATAAAATATTTTACCCAATAACACCTGCATTACAGCGGAATGAAACTATATTCTTAGCTTTATTTTTTTTATTTAATATACTTTTTAATACTGTAGAATATTTCTTTTTTGTTTTGTTATTTTTGATGGAATTCACGAAAAATTAATCATATCATGTAATGGATAGGTCCTAAAGTTCAACATTTAAGTCAAAAATCAAGTACATCATCCAGTGTTAATGAATAAAGTTTAATGTTTAAGATTTTATGTAAAAATTAATACTTTTTCGAAATAATAAAGTTTTTGTATGTGATATTGCTTATTGATCTGAGCAACGTTTCGTTTTAAAACTTTCTCTCCATTTAAAAGAACATTACCTAATAAAGCTTCTTATCTTACAATTTCTGCATTAAAAATATAAGCTTCTTCTTCTTTCTTTAAAAAAATGGAATAAATATTTTTTGCTGGCTTCTTAAAAAAAAATACCAGTCCACAAATCAAAACAATAAAAAAAAACCTAAAAAACATTTTTCAAACTATTTTCGAAACTTGCAAGCTCATGCTGCGTTTTTCATAAAATGAAATTATTTTAAAAAAGCCACGCGACATAGACATAAAGAATTTACATTTCACAAGCAAAAGAAAAATAAATCTGCTTTTCCAAAACTTTCCACATATTGGGAAAGAATCGTTTTTCGCATAGAATCAACATATCTCAATTTTCAATCAGCATTAGATTATGAAAAGCAGCATAAAAAAGAGAAAAAATCGTACAGAGTGGAGGTAGGAGCGTAGGAATGGAAAAGGGGACGAAGAGAGACAATAGACGAGGTAGAAAGAGAGAAAGAAGAGCAAGAGCAAGGGATGAAGGATGCGCGGAGGATGGAGAGGAAGAAAGAGTAAGAGAGAGAGCCATCAACTAAGATGGCAGCAAAGAAAGAGGAGGAGAGGAACGGGGGTGAGTTCGAGAGGTGGGATGGAAGAAGACTTTAGAATAGAAAAAGCGATCGATGAGGGGGATCGATTCGAAAATAAAAAAAGAGCATGAGAGAGAGATCTCGGGAGGCGAGGGAGGGATGACTCAGTAGAGTGTGCATATTCGAAAGGGGGGCTGGGGGAGCGGCCAATGGAATGCGAGGAGCGCAGCGCACATTACGTCGGCGCACGTTCCCCATTGGCCACGGGTGGCAGGGAGGGTCGCTCTCAACTCGGAGAATGGCTGAAATCAAATCGCGCTAAATATATGGGATTTACAACTGTCTTCAGCCCTGGGCCTCAAAGCCGCTCTACACTCATTTCCAATTTCGAAAGGAGGGCGGGTCCAGAGACTTTAAACTACGCCCCTTTCGAAAGAGAATTCCTCCGCGTCCACCCCCGCTCATCTAGAATGCAGCTCCGGATTAATATAGATTTTTAGACCCTCCTTAAAAAATCCAAATAGCTTTAAAGTGACGTATTTTTGCATACCCCTCATAAATATGCAGTACTTAGGAGTTGTCTGCAAGTGAGTGGTTCACGTGACTCTCTGACGTAAAAAATTGCTTCCACCGTTTTACACATCTTATTACTTCAAAGTACATAAAAAAGCTAAAATTAAAAAAATAATAATTATGTACTCTTTCTATATTAGAATGATGAATATTCAAAAGCGAAATTTTTCATTTAAAAAAAAATAAGTTTTGAAAGCAAAATGGAATAAATATTTTTTGCTGGCTTCTTAAAAAAAAATACCAGTCCACAAATCAAAACAATAAAAAAAAACCTAAAAAACATTTTTCAAACTATTTTCGAAACTTGCAAGCTCATGCTGCGTTTTTCATACAAATACAGCGTGCGTACAGAATAAGCTAAATACAGAAGTTAAAAATCATCGTGCTGATTTTCTGTTCACCTCTTAAACAGATTCGCATTATCTTTACTGACTTATTCTGTTTAAGAAAGCGTGTAAACACTTTTGAAACAAAACAAACAAAAATTACTTTTAAAAGCATATGAAAGAATAATAAGCTTACTATCTATTATCTGATATTTCTGGAGCCTTTATTTTCAACATAGTATATAGCATATATATCTTAAGAATCATTTTTTTAAAGAAAAACAAGTTTTTTTTATTATTCAAGTAATTTAGACAAGCAAAGAAAGCAATAGCATTATGGATTCATCAAAAGCGTGCCAATTGGAACTTTAATGAGATAAAATTCGCCTACTGTTTCTAGGTCTATCCAAGTTTGAGTTTTGCCTAATAGAAAATACAGAAAATCTGCATAAAAATTACAAAGAAGAAAAATGGATATTATCACCATACGATTACAGTGAGACATAAAAGTCAACTCTTTAACTACAGCAGTAAGCGAATTAACAAAACGTTTAAAAAAATTGCATTAGACTTGGAAGATGCAGGTCTAAATTAGCCATCTGAGTGAACTAAAGCAAGACTGGTTACTGAGTATTTTTATGGCCTTTGACAGAAACTTGAAGAGTAAATCAAACGAAATCGTAATGAGCTTCAACAACACACTCGAAGAAACCTTCTTTCGTTCGAGAAATTATTTGCCTACTTCCTCCTGTCACTTGAAACAAACTAAAAAAAAAAACATTCAAAATATAAATTTAAACACTGAAACTACGGTGTAACTGAGGCCTCTTCCGAGCAAATAAATAGAAATAATTAACCGAATAAATAAGAAAAGAGTTATGACATCACATGTTCTCAGGAAATACCAGTAGGGATAACTGACGGCCATGGGACACACCATAAGGAACTTTCTTTTAACAACAATTTGCTCATCAAAAAAAGCAAGAAACGAAAAGGACTCGATATGGTGGGAAGGACGGAGGAGGTGGAGAAAGTTGCAGAAACACTCGCACAGAGATCACGACCCTGACCGTTCGAGAGTCTGCCCAGTGTCCACCTGAAGCGTCCTCCCTCTGATAGAATGTTTACGAGCCATCAATAACGGAGTATTATCTCTTTATACTTCGAGTCACCAAATCACGACATATACGCCACACGATTCTCTCGTAAAAAATTTAACGAGCTCATTTCTGAAGACCGGAGGAAAAGCCTTGGTTGAGGCACACCAATCTTACTTACATTACCCTCCTCCGGCGCAATTTTTAAATGCTGGCCAAAGAACTAACTCGCCGTCCTTAATGAAGTCACTACTGATATAGCCTGAGAACTTTGCGTTTTGTTCCAAAAGATTTATCAGTCGCTAGAGCTATCGGTAGAACCGCTAAGCGCAAAAATTGAGATTATGTACAGTGGTTTGTTTTCGGACATTCGTAATTTTTGAATTTATTTGCATAGATCTTCTACTAAATATTGAAATACACCCGTAGAATTTTTCCTAATGCATTATTATTTTTTTCTTCTATTTTAAGCCTTGCTTTTTGCAAAATAAATATCATTCAAATATTCTTTGTAGCAAAATAATTTATTCAAAAAAGCATTAATCAGTAACTCATATAATAATTCGGGCACCAGCCATTGTTACCGAGATCTTTTGCCAGACAATTATTCTCGTCATAACGTTTTTTATTTCAAATGAAAAAACATCAAAAAATTTTCATCTGCATTTGAAAATTATCACTTGGTTAGCAAAATATATTGACTGTTCCATATCTGAAGCGGATAAGGAAAGATGTTACACATTAAGGACAAGTTCCGTTAGAAATTTAATCATTTATTATTATAAAGTGGGTAAAAGTATTCAAAATACCCAAAAACATCCTTGATGTAAAGCGTTTGATTATATTTCATGCTATGAAACAACGGATAATTGTGTGGAACTATTGAAAATGCCCTGAAATGAGCTTTATTCTAAGCTAACGCAAAAGAATGGGAGATTTATCCGTAAAAAAAAATAAAATAAATAAAATAAACCTAAAAAATTAGTGCTCTAAAACTTCCATCAGATTTAGAAGAGTAGTTTGCAATAAAAGTTAACTTCGAAACAGTTAGAAATGTCATAAGAGTACACTGACATAATGGGTGATCGGTAAGAAGGAAATTCTTCGTCAACAAGAAAACAAAGAAAATATGCTTAAGATTCGCAATATCCATGGTAATTAAAGATTTATCACATTAGAATAATAATGTATTTGCAGACGAATCAAAATTCAATATACTTGGATTCGATGAACGAATTACTGTGTGGCGAAACCCTAATGAAGAATAGAATCCAAAAGATATATTGTCTAGTATATATATATATTAAACACGGTGATGGAAGCATAGTGGTTTGAGGATATTTCACTGTCTCTGGGATGGAAAATTATATGGATCAGTATAAATACATAAATATTATGAGTGAAAACCTGAAAGCATCTGCAAGAAAACTTGGAATGCAAAAAACATTCAAGTTCTTTTGGAATAAATATTTCCAACATAAAGCCCTAAATGTTCACTTGTGGTAAATATGCACCTGTTCCAACGTTATCAAAACTTCACTATATTCTCCGGATTTAAATCCTAATAAACAAGTCTACACGTCAGTGATTTAAAGAAAATAAGGAAACATAACATTCTTTCGCAAGATTTACTAGAAGCAATTTTTAAAGAGAAATAGAACTTAATTGAGCATTCTTACAGGAAAAGATTAGTAAAATCCATGTCGAAGCGCATGAAACATAAAAGTTTATCTAAAGGATATTTTAAGAAATATTAAGTACACTTTAATTTTCATGTTATTAATAAATATAAAATATTTTTTCAGATTGTTCGAATACTTATGCGAGTTTATTTTCAGAACTTACTGAAAACGTTATATTTTTTAAAGGTTTTAAAAAAGATGAACAATAGCCTATGTGAAAGAAAAAATCATTTCGCTAGTATTTCGCAACTAATATTTGAAATATATTAAAAGCTCGCTGCATTTTAATGTAAATAAGATTCTAAAATTTTAACGTACAGAATTTTAAGTTTATAATAAAGCATTGCGCAGAAATTCTTGTGTACAGAATATTATTTATTATAAAATGTTATTATTATAAGTTACATTAATATTATAAATAAAACTCAAAAACCCGAAAATACTCGAAAACAAATATGAAACTCTCTCTATATATAATAATAATAATAATACGAAGAGGAAACAAAAAAGAAATAAAACAATAATAATATATGAAATTTTAAATTTAAATAAAAATCTGAAAGGCTTCAGATTTTAAATTACGTCCGAAGGGGCGTTTTTTAAACATTTTGTATGTTACTTTTATTTATTGTAAATCATGTTCTTCCCATTTAAACCATAAAATTCAGTTAAAGAACAATATCGCAAAATAATTTTAAACTGAGCATATCTTTAGAATTTCCTACACACAGTCTCACGCGCTGCAGATGAAAATGTTTTTTTCTGTACAACGTTGCCATTGCCCGCTTTGAAATCCTTGAGTTTGTTCATCAAAAATTCGTTAAAGTTTTACAAAATAGGAAATCGATAATAAAACAAATTCCAAATTTCAAATATATAATATTCTATGTACAAGAATTTTTGGGCAATGCACTATTCTAATCTTAAAATTCTGTACGTTAAAATTTTAGAATCTTATTTACATTAGAATACAACCAACTTCTAACTTACGGGAAAATATCAACGACGACATCTACGGTTAATTCAAAATAACGGTTTATGCGAGGGTAGTTAAAAAATATTACAACAAAGATGAGTAACTTATATTATAATTAACAGAAAAATGCTGTTAAGCGTCAAACACTATTTTAATTTGAAGCATCGAATATTCATTACCTCATTACTTAATTATGTATTTTCAAGCCGTTTGATCAATAGAAAAGTTCATTTGTTTACGTTAATTAAAATAGTATTCGATACAAAATGAGCGTACTATAAATAACGTTGGAATAAAACATCATCGGAAATGAAGAAACTACTGGCATCAAAAAACTATATATATAAAAGAGAACTATCGAAGTCGAGTTAAAAGACGTTTAGAATTATACGATCCAAATTATGTGCAATTAAATTTCAAACTGTTGCGGAAATAAATAACTCAAATAATAACACATCATCTGCTATCATTTCTAATTTCACTTTATTTCTTTCTTTGTACATTCCGCGGACATTTTTAAATTCCAAGCTGAAGGTTTATGGTGATAATTTTGTCATCATTCCGTAATATATAAAACTTAGTTCCCTCTTTAGATAGTGCACGGTTAATCCGCTAACTCTTCATTGGGAGTTGACTATATTACGTTTTGCCTTACGACGATATCACTTACTTAAAAAATATCAGATGTTTCACGTCTACTATTCAAGATCAATTCAGATATTGTACATATTTTACTTTAAAATAAATTATCAATCAGATATATGCATAGTAAATTACATACTTGCAAAATGTTCGCAACATATATATTTGCTACTTATGGGTCCATTTGGCCCAATCACACCAATTACTCACAAGTATTTGTCGGTACTAATTCAAGATAAAACTGTCTGGCTAATTCTTATTAGACCAATAAGGCTATTAGTCACGAAACATGACTTCGCGTTGTTTCACTTTAATGCGTTGTTTCACTTTTCATTCGAGTCTGTTGCCATTTGGAAAAAAGTAAGTTATTATTCTTTGATATGTAAACTACTACAGTTTTTAAAAGCAATAGATACAATGCTTAAGAATATTTATTTTTTACTTTTTAATCTGATTGATTTAAATAAAAAGTTTCTGATATATTTAATCAAAAAACGTTAAATGTTTTTGGAGAATTACATTGCATATTTTTTACTTTTTAAAGATATAGGAAATATACAACGTTCCCAGTTACATGAAATGAACGTTCCCAGTTACATGAAAGTCTAAATGAATATTCATCTGTTATCTTATAAAAGGTTTCGCTATTCTACCTGGGCTAGCTTTATCGAAAATGTCTATTTATAAACCATTATTACACTTTATAAAAACCCTTTTGCGCGATCGTAAAATTCTGAACCCTTCAATTTTTTTAAAATAGTTTTAAATTTTGCTTTATATTTATCTTTAAATCGTAAGTTTTCATTTTACTAAATAGCTAGTTTTTCAAGTTGTTCTGTCACCTAAATCACATTGCTCCTTCCAAAAGTGCCCAAATTAATTCAAATAAAACAAGATACAGGGATTATATAAATGTAAATATAGCACAAGATATAGCAGTAAAGATGTAACAGACATGAGTTGAGTAACTGTGTGAATATCATTGTAAAAGAGTCAAATTTAGGGAGGAGCAGAACTGTTCCTACACTTTCAGGAAACGACAAATAGTTCCTCATGTTATAGGTCAAAACCGGTGAGAATTAGCTAGTACTTTACCCTTTCAAAATAAAGCTAGACGAGTTGTTTATAAGAGAATACTGGCTGTTGTTATTTAGTCTGAACATAACTATTTGTATCTGCTAGCTGCAGGAGTTGAATTCATACTGGCTCATGGAGTTTTACTCCTGCTGGCTGCAGGAGTTCATTATTTTGATCTCAGTGTGTAAGGCTTTAGTTAAACTAACAAAGTTTTATTTTAATTTGCCCTTTTTCTATCTCTTCTCATTTCAACTTCCCGTTAGAATAAGCGCGCGTTTCAGCTTTATGCTAATTTGAAGTGGAGCCAAGTTCTATTTAAACGAAAGGTAGAAACCTTTCAGTGCGAGAGAGCTTTTAGTCTCAGACCACTGTTACTCTATTCGACGTTCGCCTGATTAGCTAGTATTTAAATTCTAAGCCGTAGCGCTGTTACGTTATTTCTTATTGAAGTAATTCTAAGTGCGTCAGTATTAGTTCAATTTTGCTACGCACCATTTAGTTTAGAGGCCAACCTCGCGTTCATAGCTCTGTGAGCAACGACTACTTAATTCCTAATTAGCTTTAGTTTAAATTAAATTTGATTGTTCAATTTAGACCCAAGTGGCGGTCATTATTTTCTGTAGCCCTACCGAGTTGGGAAGTGGCTGTACATAATTGTGGTCTAATAAAAGAGGATTTTAAATCCCTCTGAAGTGTAGTTCTTCTACCACTTAGTATTCTACCACAGAACATAGCTGCATTCAGCTCCCTGTTCCAGATCAGGACTAAAGCTGCCACGAAGATGTTTTCCAAGAATATGCACCGAACACTCAGTCCTGACAGTGTAATTCATAACGTATTAGTCACAAATAAATACTTTAATTACTTTTCTCTTAACTGTGTGCTCATTCAGTGTTTTCACTATGAAATAATTCAGTGTTCAGTTAAATTTTGTTGAGCTGATTATTCATATGTAACATTTTAAGACAACACAAAGAAAGCACAGCCAAATAAAGAAATACAGTTTACAATAAACGAAATTACAGTACTTTCATTACTTCTAATTAAATTCAATTTAAGTGAAGAATTTAGCTTAATTATCCCAATAGCCCAGAAGGACTATTAGTTTCGAAACGGCATATTGTGCTGTTTCACTATAAATGTCCATTTCACTTTTCAAATTTTTGCCAGCAAATATCATCGCCCCGTGTTATATTTAAAGAAATTAAATAATGAACAAGCTGCATGAATATATGTATGGTTTCTCGCATCGTGAAAAAAACGACGGTACCTAGAGCCATCAAATTTTGAATAACATAATCCTCTACCCGAACATGGGCAGCTGGAAGCCCCAATTTCAAATTTCGAATTTGTTTTATTATCTATTTCTGTCCCTTCCAAAATGAAATTAACTGTTAATAAAATTAAATAAAACCCCACAATCTCATTGCGTAACTCGGGCTACATATCTTAGCCTATAACACATTACGCTTTATTTCGAACTAAAAATTAACATTAGCACTTTGTTTTACAGTTAGCTCCAAAGTTTAGTTACGCTTTTCGTTTCAAGATCTAATAAAATTTTACAGTATCTCAACAAATAATTAACTTTAATATGTCACATTCATTTTAATTAATTCATGCAGCTTGTTCTTCCTTTTCATAACGTATTATATTTAGCTTGATGCTTCTTCTCGTACAAATATACAAATCTTAATGACACATGAAACTTTACTGAAGAGCAACACAGTTCACATTAAGCTTCAACCAAATAACACTTTTTATGCTAAATAGACAAATACATTAAGTTGTAATAGTACATACACAATTAACATTCACGTCAACTTACAAATAATGAAACTTTCATTAACTAGATAAATACTGAATTTAACTGATCATTGCATTAAATAAAGAAAGAATCTCATAAAAATTAAATGGCTAAAAATAATTCGAATAGATTCAGATTCTGAAATCTATTAACATAGTTGGGGGGACAAAATAAAATAAATTTTTAAAAATCTGAAAGCCTTCAGGTTTTATATTACGTTTAAAAGGGCGTTTTTTTTCACCCCCTCCCCCCATTTACAGACACATACACGTTTCGAGAACTTTTGGGTTAAGGACAAATTGTGCTAAAAATATTTAAAAACAGTATACCTTGTAATTCCGATAAACAGTCTTGCATGCTGGAGATAAAAATGTTTTATTCCTTATAGTGTTGCCACTGCTCGCTTTAAAAGTGTTGAGTTTTTGAATGAAAAATTCGTTAAAGTTTTACAAACTATGTAATAGACAATAAAACAAATTCCACATTCAGGCTTCCAGGTGCCCATGTTCGGGTGGAGGACTATGTTATTCAGAATTTGATGATTCTAGGTATCATCGTGTTTTCACAATGCGAGAAAATACATACACTCACGTAGATTCTTCATTATTTAGTTTCTTTAAACATAATACAAGGCGATAATATTCGGTAACTACAATTCGAAAAGTGATTCGACACATAATGCCGTTTCATAACCAATAGCTCTTCTACGCTAGCAGCCATTTGGGTTAAAAAACCCTAAATTTGAACAAATTACGAAATAAGCTTCGCTTACTTTACGCGTTTTATTCGTTTAATTTACGTTATTTCACAGTCTATGGACAAAGAAAAAGCAAATATCCGAGCAGAAATTATCCAAAGTGTGCGAATTATTCAATGAATATAGCTAGCATATTAACAAAGCTGTGAAATACTTCACACTCAACATTCACCATTTTAGTCATGTGATATAATATTATGTTGATATGAAAATGAAATATCAAAAGACAAAACTTCTATTTAAACACTCAGAATGAATAAAAAATGTTGCAAAAATGCATTTGCTCTACGAAAGTCATACAAAGAAATATCTATTTTTTATTTGAAAACCTAAAATATTCATTTAAACGAAGAACAAATGATAGAAATGAATAAAACGGCAGAATTTCTTGTGACGAAAATTTCGATATTACAAATCTAAACTTAATACTAGTTACTATCAAGAATGGCAGAAATATCTTACTTGCGCACACCATATCTTTTCATAAAAAATAAAATATGTGTCACAAAAATATGTGTCATAAAATATGTGTCATAAAAGATAGTGTTTTAATGGAATACATAAGGAATCAATTTCGTCCAACATCTCATCCGCAGGAGTTAAAAACAAGTAACATTTAGAACAGATGAATATCTAGACAACATGTATATATTTCAGCAATATGACGTTGAATACTTTAAATCCTGAAAAAGTACGAACGTGTATAAAATTCCTTCGAATTATATAGATTTCTATGACACTGATGCTAACCTAAGATTAAATTTTGCTTAATATCACATAATTATCCTTATTTTTCTTTTTTTAGTTAAAAAATAAAGCTTGCAACTGATATAAAAAAATCAATCAAGCATGCAGAATAAAAAATAGAATTTCTTCGCTGCACGATATATTTTCAAAAATCACTATCAATTAAATAAATTAAAAAGGTCTAGAATATATTTTCTGTGGATGATCTCAGACCTTTGAAATACGTGGACAACGATAATAAGTTATTTTATTTTTTATTTAATTCTTATTGTATTGTGATATTCCTCAACTATGTTACTTTAGAAATAATCCTTTAAATCCTGATATACTTCTGAGTACTTTTTTCAGACGTTACAGACTTTATAACTGGATAAAACGAAACCAAAGTAGCGGACATTTAACACATACAAGAAATGCTGCGAAAACTGATGCAAATTAATTCAACCCTCAAAATTTAAAGCAATAAACATATTAAATGTAAGTATTTTTTCAACATACCTTTTCAGTTGTAAACAGTGGCAACGTAAATAACTACTTCAAATCCTTATAATACTTTATTTTAAAAGAAACTCGTTAGGAATTCACCAGTTTATTACCTAAAATTTATCTTCACTTTTTGATTCTATCGAAACTGAAGAAGCACAGATCCATGTTTTATGAATGCTTCACACTGTAAGGTTTATCCTAAGTTTATTAACAGTTATTTTAAGCTATGATTCTTTAATATTTATTCCAATTTCAGCTTACTATTTCCTGCCAGAATGTAAATTCTGAAACGCAGTGAATGCAAATGAGTAAGAGCACTATTTAAGTCGATGCTTCACTGACTTCTACAGAGAGAGTCTGATTTTTCTGACTAGCGCGCGTTTGCCATTTGGCTACATTCTCTCTTAGCTACTACGCTCCGCAGTACTTTAGGCCCTTGCTTGGCTTCGTCGATTTAGGGGCCAACTACCTAGAATTCTGATAGCTTCGGCTATACCTTACAGATAGTTTTAGTTAAGTTTAGTTTAGTTTCATGATTATTTAAGTTCAAGCCCAAGTGGAGGCTTTGTGTATACTCCAAGTAGGAGTTGATTGCCTTTATTCTGAGAAATAAAGGGTAGTTCACCCTTCTTAAGTCTTACGTGTCATCTTAAGTCACACACTTAAGCGATTATTCGCTTGTTAGTGTCCGTGCGATTCTAAGATAGAACATTGGAATTAAATAAGAAATACCCTACAACACTTTTATGAACTACATCTACAAAAAGTTTCGCAATCGATACCACTAAAACATACATCGATACTATATACAGGGCTATTATCATGCGATTTAATTTCTAACGCTTCATTCGTCAAAAGAATGCATAAAATGCCATCTTCCTTCAGGCAGTTTACGAGAAAACAACTCTCATATATCCATGACACGCCGCATAGCGCTTTTGTGTTACAGACATGAAACCAGAATCTCACCAAACATATAATTATACCGTCAACAGAAGAAAGTAATTTATCCTCAGGCGATGTTATCAACATAACATCAACCGAAACATTACTCCAGAAATAAACAGAAAAAGGATTTATATACTTCTCCGCTTAACGGCCAAAATTACAAAAAATTCATAAACATTGAGAAATATTTCAAAGATTCGCATGTGAAACTCAACACATACTACAAATTTAACTGCTTGGTTTGTATTTTAAGTGATAGTTTTGCTTATTTAATTATGTAATACTTAATTAAGAATAATCTCTGTGGGGTGTTCATACACAAATTTTATTGGGGTGTTAATAGATTCTAAGGAACAATAATAGCGATACAATAAAAATGAAATATGTTAAGAACGATCACATCAAATTCGCTTTAATTTCTCTCTGAAAATTTCGATTTAAAATCCGAATTAGAATACGCATTATAACGGAAAAGAAAAGGCACCAACAGAAAAAATGGAATATTTGCACAGAAAGAAAAAAATATCTTATATATTTAATACTAAACTGGAGGAAAAACTATGCGTTTCAGGTAACAAATTAAATAAATAGAAAGTAACTACAAATCCAGTGGAATATATATTATCCGTTAGCGTAAGGATCGTCGTCATGATGGATAACAAAGCAGGCGGATACTAGGATCTCCGCTCATCAGCAACGAGATACATGAAGTGAATAAGAAAAATATTGTTTATCGTAGTACTGTATGAAAAAATATTATTAAGATGAAAGTTAAATATGGTCAGAGTGCATATCATTGACTTGCTTATTATTATTATGCATAACAATAATCGAATCGTGATCTGTGGTGAGTGGCCTTGGCAGTTTAAGGAATAAAAAACTATTTTTCTTTTCTGTTTCAGTCTTTCCTTTGTCCTTTAATGTTTGTAATCATACTTTATAAATAAAATTTCAACGGAGGGGGATTCAAATTCTGTATAAAATCAAAGCATTAATTCCATATTCATTAACCCCTCCCCAAAGAAAAAAAAAGGAAACAATTCATAATAAAAAAAAAAGAACATTGAAAAACATGTTACACCTTAGTGGGTGTTGCACTTAACGTGTAAATGAGGCATTCAAAATGTCATTACGAGGGTAATGGTGTCATACGAAAACAATAAGTTGACAGAAAGGTTTTATGCTAGTACTGAAAACACAAACTGCTCTCGATTGCGGCTACAATATATAAATAAAACTGAATTTATCAAATATATATCCGGCGTTGTTAAAATGTTCTGCCCTCAAATTATTACTGGTTACAAACTGCTCCGAAATAAATTTTCCAGGGAAAATTTTTTCTAATAATTTACTTTTAGTTCTAATTTTTGACAGAAAACATGTGTTACGCAGTAAAAATATCTTATAATGGATATCTCTATTTGGTGCTTAAATATTTACAAAGAAAATGGTGTCATTTCTGATAACACGCGCCACACAATTTTCTATGAAAAGATACATACACCGAAGTTGCTTATTGGCCACTATTGAATAAAGTGTATTGCTGTTATGCCTTAGAACAGTGTCTTCAACGTAAGTGCTGTCATTAAAAAGTTTTTCAAATGCTTTATTCTATTTTGTTCTTTGTTTCTTGAAATATCTAATATAAGAAATGGTATATTTTTTACGGTTGGAAAAATTTTACAGCTGTTAAAATCAGTCGATGACGAAAGTATGTTTTCTCGCTGAAAGTATCAAGGTGCAAATATCTTTCTCAAGAAAACTGTTTTGGCGCGTAAAGGAAAATAAACAGAATATATTTATTAGAAATTTAGTGAAATATTATTTATAGTACAAGAGTTAATACAAACAAAATTTATTACGAAACACTTTATTAAGCTGGACCAGTCTAGTAAAATATTTGAGAACAAATATCTGCTGTAGGTATTTTACATTATTAATTCAGTGTAACCAATAGTATGGGATTATGCAAACTTTTAATTGCTATTTGACACAAAAATGAAGCAGGGAAATTGACAATAGGCCATCGACATGCAAATGATCCTAAAGTACATCATCCTTCTAAAGAAAGTGTTCCTCGGGTTCATGAATTCCATTGATTTGTGGGTGACTTTTAATGCTTGAAGATATATACGAATGTTTGCGCTGGATAGAAAAATAACAACTTTATTTTTACCTAACATAAGAACGTCCTTGAACAAATAGTGGCAGTTACGGTAAAGCATGGAATCTAGATGGTCTGATACCGAACCAAAATTGAGAAAAGTTTCATTTGAGAATCTCAAGCAGAACAAAGTGGGCTCAGGGCGTCTACCTTCTTTTCTGTAGATGGCCTGCTATAACTCTCTGGTCATACAATCGAAGATTTGCGAAAGTTAACTCTGCAGGGAAAGTTTGAATTCCATCTGCAATAAAATAGCTCTGTTTAAAATAATCTTAAGCTTTTAAGAAGAAACTTTATAAAAAGTAGAAACTGACTGTTATAAAATGAGAGTTGTTTTGTCAAACATTACTGCATAATTCATCACTCTATAGAATTCCTATCACCCGCGCAGACAGATGCCACTTCAGCTAACTGAAAGCTCGAGCAAAATAGATGACTGCATTTATCTAGGACTTTCATTTCTGTTAAATTTTAATAACTAAGTTTATGCTTTGTCTCAGTGTCAAAAAGTGCAATTCTTCCAGTTGCTCGATTTACGTGTTCCAATGGCATTCAGCATAAGAAATCGTATATGGATATTTTGTGTGCTAGACAAAGCGAGACAATAAC
The DNA here is from genome assembly GCA_000611955.2 of Stegodyphus mimosarum. Taxonomy (NCBI): domain Eukaryota; kingdom Metazoa; phylum Arthropoda; class Arachnida; order Araneae; family Eresidae; genus Stegodyphus; species Stegodyphus mimosarum. The sequence goes on from KK112341.1 coordinate 1,848,465, forward strand.
TGAATCATCCTATAAAATTGTTAATTATCTCATATTCTTATAGCTTAATGACACAAAAATGACATCGTCCCATCTGCAACAAGAAAATTTGTGCCGTTCACGTGGCACTCACAAAGGTATGCGGATCTCTTAGGGCAGATTAAAGCAAATGTTAAGCCTTCGTTTCAGAGGAAAGAGGGGGACTCATCAATTTACTTAAGGTATTTTTCTAGATCTTACAACAGCTAAAAGTTCAAAATAATTTTGGATGCAAAAAGCGTATACCAACAGACTATATCAACTAAGCAGAGCAATGTCCGGTCTACGAAATCTCTAGAAGTTGGAAAATGAGAAAACTTCGATTACGCAAGACAGAACTTCTCTAGAGTATCATAACTGAGATATCCAACCGGTCTCAGGAATGCAATGTAAAGAATATCAGACCTTTCCACCAAAAGACCATTGTTCACCTGAAGGGGGATCACGGAAGTAAATTTCAAAAATTCGACCTCGTAGATAATCGTTCCACAGCTTAAAAGGGTACCTGAAACATCCATAAAAAACACGAGGAAAAAAAAACAATTCATTCAAGAAGGCATTTAAAAGGTGAAGTGAAAAAAAAATATACCCCCACCCGGGCCTCCCGGAAGTTCCAGAGAGCTGAATTTTATACTTCTAGAAGAACGTATACTAGCTCTGAAATAATTCAGCTCAGTTTGCTGCACACTTTTAATTTGACAGCTTTTTCGGACTTACATGATTTACTTATTATTTGATGTATCTTCCAGAGCGTGAAGCGATGAAATGCAAGAAGAATATTTTAATAAAAATAAATATGCTTATGTAAACTACATATAATGTAGCCAAGAAAAGTATTGTGACCTCTTCAGCAGACATACAATCCAAGGCATTAACGTTATTAACATACGGTCCAAGGCATTAATGTTATTAATTGCATAATTTGAGTAATTTATAAAACATTGTTTACAGATTTTATTAACGTTACTTTGACATTTACATTTAAGCATATATACAACTGACATCCTTTAGTGTTTTTTATATGTGTACTTAAGCTATTTCTGTTTAGACTTTATTTTTCACCTGAAAAAGGCTCGGATGTTTCATACGAAAATTTGTCAAGAAATCTCTACTGATATAATTTACTTGCACTTTTGAATTGCATATGCCTCATTTATAAAACAATTTCTACACTTAAAGATATAAATTTTCAAAAGCAACTAATTTTAATTTTTTTTTTTTAAAGCTAGAAGGGCTATTAATTTCGTTTTGGCATTTTGCGTTGAAACACTTAAATGCGTCGTATTAGTTTTCAAATTGTTACCACCAAATATTATCGCCTGTATTATATTTAAAGAAATTAAATAATGAAGAATCTGCATGAATGTATGCATCTTTCTCGCATTGTGATAAAACAACTGTACCTACAGTCATTAAATTTTGAATAGCGTAATCCTCCATCCGAATATGGGCCTCTGGAAGCCCTAATTTGGAATTTATTTTATTAGCTACTTCATATTTTGTAAAACTTTAACGAATTTTTTATTAACAAACTCAATTATTTCAAAGCGAGCAATGGCAGCACTGTAAGCAAAAAAAAAAAAAAAAAATCGCCAAAAGTTCCTCATGCTTGTTTATTTGAAAAGTTTTGAGATTTATTAAACTATTTTTGGGGGAAA
>KK112341.1:1850168-1871881 GCA_000611955.2 Stegodyphus mimosarum
CTGTTGAACTGAATTTTATGGTTTAAATGCGAAGAAGAATTTTTTTTTATTTATTTATTTTTACTGAAAAAAAAAACTTTTAAGCAGCTTTTTCTTTAAAAACCGGAAGTCTATTACACTTAACTTTTTCAGATTAACCGGTCTTTATGGGTCTTTTCAGATTAACCGAAATTTTACGCTGGATCAACGAATGAAAATTAATGCGAAAAAAGCATGTTTATATATATTTTATACAAATGATAACCAAATATTTATTTAGTTACTTCAGAAAAATCAACAAAATTATTTTGTATAAGAAAAATCCTAGCACTTTTCATAAAGATAATATCACTGTGAAATGAGTTGTTTTGGTATTCGATATATGTTCCGTTTCCATTCATTTGATTTTCCTTATTCCAAATTATAGCAATCGAAAATAACTCGAGCTAATGCCAAAAATATGCCCACGAAGTGAATAGAATCTCGAAGGCACATATAACCTCTAACTCAGGCAAAAGCTCACGAATGTTCGAATGTTTGTGTGATTAACAATATTTTTACTTTATTCAAATATTCTGAAGAAATGAATGAATTACTAATTCTTCTGAAAGAAATGCTAATATGCTATGAGTACTACGCACTGTTCTTCTTCTTAAGACCAGCAACGCAAATTTCATCCATGCCAAGAAAATATCGCTGAAATTACGGCCGGCTAAATCAAACCGGACAACAGGGATTCTGATATTAAATTTTCCAACTTTCATAAATTTAGGACGTTGCATGTGAAAGAAAGGATTCACATTAGAAAAGGCATCAAATTAATACCTCAAACAACGTACGAACACGGGATCAATCAGCTTAAAAATTAATTCTCTTCTTGTGAATAATATACAAGTCTTACTCTTTTAAATTCTTGACATACGTGAATATTCAAGCAAATTCTTACATTCCTTTATTCTAAATTAGTACGTGAACAAATTTTCAAATATCTGTAAACACACCGACATCAAACAGAAAAATTTCAAAATGTCAAACATTCTCTTTTTTCAGAGGATGTTGCATAGCACCCTATGAACGCGTTATGACTTAAGTAGTACATAACTTTTTTCTACTGCTGTATTTTTTTTTTTCCTTTTAGGAGCGCACAGCCAACACTTGCAGGTTTTATATTTTTCTAATATAAAACCTGCAAAAAATTCACCATCCAGCAAAGGATGAATCTACTACAATTTTATTTTGAGAAACAATTTTGAAGCAATGAACATATCACAGTTCTTTTAATGTTCGAAAAGTGCATAGTGTTTCAACAATTAACGGACTGGTTCAGTATTTTCAAATAGCGCCTCTCTTGAGGAAAATTTTTAGCAATCGCACAATTTACCGACTCGATTTTTAACAGGTCGTCGAGATCTTTCAATGTAACGTCCATGAATTGCAATCTTTGAATTACTTGAAAGGTCTATGCGAATAAGCCCTGAGCCATGCAACGGCATAAAGCCGAATTGGACGAGCAATCGAGAGTCAAGGCCCAAAACTCCAGACAAGAATTGTGAAGCATTCCTATGATAGAGATGTCAAGTTAAATAATGGCCGTCATTTGGCAGATTTTATTTTTAAAACAAAAGATAAACAGGATTCCATGAATGGCCCTTAATTTTACGATCAACAAAAAATAAATAATATTCGAAGAAAAAAAATCTATTCATTCTTTAAATTATAATGTTTATTGAGCGCCACTCTGCCGATTAATTCCTTTGGCATGACACATAACCGAATCTAGAACCTATATCAGTTTATCATCCTACTTTCTACTGCTGTAGTGCAAAAATTTGCCATTTTATCCAGTGGAGCTACTAGTACATACTAATACTAGATAGACTAGATAAATATACTAGATATACTACTTGAATTTAACTGTTACAAAAACATTATCTCATTCATATAAAGCTCATTTAAATTATGGAAATTTAATTTAATAATAAGCAAATAAAACATTAATAGTTCAGCGAAATAATTTGCAATATCATTCAAATTCGGAAAGCATATGTAAATCAATTGCAAGCATCCAAATACAAGATAAAAATATTTAATAATCCATAAATTAATCGTAAAAAGTTTAAATAATTTTTTAAGACTAAATTAAGTGCATAAAATGAATAATTGTTGAGCAGGTAGGAGACAGATCTATTCAAGTCGAAGTTGCTTCCAAACCTAATTCTTCAGTTACTCAGTACGTGTTTCGTCAACCATACAGGCATGGGCAATGACTTAACCAAAGTAAAACCAAAAACAGTGAATTGCCTAAATGAGAAATTTAACTTTAAAAGTTAGATATACTACTAATATACCTAGCACATTAGTAGTTAGATATACTACTAATGTACTAGGTTTCATCAAGTAGGTTTGCCATTTATCTAGGAGGTTTTCGCCATTTCATCTAAATAATTTTATCTAGTAGGTTTCATTAGGGGATCTAGTACGTCACACGAACAAAAGCAGGAAAATTGTCACAAATTAACTAAATCGTGTGCATCAAAAATATGTTCTGAGCTGTTTTGAATATAAAAACAAATAGCAAAGCCTTTATCTTTTTTTCTAGCAATTATTCACACACTTAAAATATAAAAGGAAAGCTTTTTCATTCGACGTGATTAAGAATATTTTACAAGCAGCTCGTATCATGTCTGGAATAAGGCGTACACGTTAATTATCCCATTGTTCGGGCTCAACAACAGAAAGATAAAAAGCCATAAGAAGTGATTGCAGAAGATATATAAACTGTGTTTCAAGTGTTTATTATGCAACAAAAACGGAAGAAGGAAACATGCAAAACGCTATTAAATATGTTAAATATGGCTCTGACTCATTCAAGAAAGAATACGCTTTAGCGTAAATGGCAGTTCGCGCAGCAAACAACAAAAACCGAATCATTGTATTTTGAACGAGGGAAGGTGATCGGACATGTTCACCATTGTTGTATGCATAGATAATTGGACAAAGAAATGATGTATGGTTCATTTTCAGAATTTACAACCCGAATTCATTTGAGTAAGTAAAAATAAAGTTGCCAAAATGTTCTTCCCTTGAACGAGAGACAAATACGAATGTAAAAATATAGCTTATTATTTCCTCATTTAATGGCAGTAAAAAATAATTCAGACATCATATATTAAAGTAATACGAAAGACTGGTAGTACGATTTGAAAGGAAATTTATTCATGTATTCAGATTTCAAATCTTAATTATGTAAATCTTATTTTTCATTCATATCTTGATCTACCTTCTGAACAGCAACTTTATGAAAGACAAACACGAATATTCGACATTTAAATTTTGACACACCTTAAGTTGTTAAGTGTTATTATTAATATATTTGGAGAAAAAGAAACTCTTAGTCGTTTTTATTACAAGGGAAATTGTGTTAGTTTTCTTTTAAAAAGCATAAATTAACTAAATTACAGTGCAACCTTGGCTCACAAATAAATCGGTTTACGAACAAATTTTCTAAACAAAAAATGTCTTGGATGACAAATGACACCTCGACATACGAACAAGAAAGCCAGCAACAAATATCCAAAATGTTAACGTCGTGGAGGTAATGTCTTAAGGAGAAGAAAACTTAATTATGATATACCCAGTTATTTGACCCAAGGAATTAGTGCAAAATAGGGTAGGTTACAAAGATTCATAGAACATTATCACCCTGATAAAGCAACAATAAGCCGTATAAATATTTCCCGTACAACCAACCACATTCTAAGGTTGAATTTCGTCTAATTTTTAATTTCGACAAGCAGTTATACAACCGATAAATAATTTAATGAAAATATTTATATTTTCAAAATGGGTGACAGCAAAATTTTATTTTTTAAGAACCACTTTTCTTTTATTCTGAAATCTGTTTTCCTCACCCCTTACACAAGAATTCATAAACACGACGTGAAATAAAAGAAGGTTTTCAGGAATTCCTTTTCCGCGAAAATTTTTCCCGAAAACACAATTATTCGAATTATTTGAGATAATTATTAAAAAATTTCCAAGGAACACGAAAATGTACAGCTTCAAACGAAAATCTGAATTCCTTTTAAAACTTGTATCAACATTGATTTATCTTTAACCAAGGACTCATGAAAAAATTTATTTTCATACTTTCACAACTGCGTTTAAGAAATTTCCTATGAACTAAATCATTTTTTTTCAATTATAATAAAAAGCAATACTGATATAAAAGCCTTCAGGATTAATATTATTATAATCGAAGTATTATGAATCCTAAATTTGATCGAGCTCCAATTACGAAAAGGTTCTCAAATCTCCCAAATATTTTGAATAATTATATAATAATAATAAAGAGGTGGGCATTTACTTCAGAGTTTTTAATTAAAGCAAAACTCAATTTAACAGCATTTTTTAGCCCAAAGGGGCGTTAACCCAGAAAGGATATTAATCTCGAAACGGCATTTTGCGTTGAATTATTTTTTTAATTGTTGTCACCAAATATTGCCGCCTGTATTATATTTAAACAAATTAAATAATGAAGAATGTGCATGAAGGTATGTATGTTTCTCGCATTGTGAATATTAAATTTTGAATAACGTACGTTTCCCTTCCCCGAATATGGGCATATGGAAGCCCAAATTTGGAATTTTATTCTATTATCCATTTCATATTTTGTGAAACGTTAACGAATTTTTGATTAACAAACTCAACGACTTCAAAGAGAGCAATGGCAACACTGTACGGGGAAAAAATATCTCCAGCGCACAAGACTGTTTATCGGAAATTCTAAAAAAATATGTAGTTTTTAAATATTTTTAGCCCCAAGGACATTATCCCCAATACTCTCAAAATGTGTATGCGTGTGTAAATGAAATAAATGCCCCTTTAGGTATAATATAAAATCCGAAAGCTTTCAGATTTAAAAAATAAATGTTTTTTAATACAGTCGACTTTTGATTAACAGGGTAAGCCGACGATGATGTCCACTGCTAACTCAGTCACGATTAATCAAATGGCAATAAAAAAAAATCACGAAAGAGAAATAACCCACCTTACAATAGCAAAAAGTACTTTCAGCAACATACCCGCCTTTTCAAGCAGTTTAATCTGAAGGAAAAATTCTTTTAGTTGCGTAAATTAAATCACTATTCAAAACAAAAATTACATAACGTTAATAACAGAAAATTGGATATCACTAGAAATGAAAAAATTCAGTTCAAAATCAATATCGCAAAATCATTTTAAAATGAACATATCTTTAGAATTTCCGTAAGTCTCGTGCGCTGGAGATAAAAATGTTTTTTTTTTCTGTACAGTGTTGTCATTGCTCGCTTTGAAATCATTTAGTTTGTTAATCAGAAATTCGTTGAAATGTTACAAAACATAAAATCGATAATAAAGCAAATTTCAAATTCAAAATTAGGGCTTCCAGATGCCCATATTCGCAGTAGGATTACGTCATTCAAAATTCGATGGCTCTAGGTTTTATCACAATGCGAGAAACATGCATACATTTATGCAGATTTTTCATTTTTTAAAATTTAATGCAGAGCGATAACATTTAGTGGCAACAATTTGAAAAGTGATACGCCGTTTTTGTGTTTCCGACGCAAAATCGCAAAACGAAAGTAATAGTCCTTCGGGACTAAATCCCTTTGGACTAAAAACAACCTTTTTGATGGCATTAAAGAACAATATTTATAAGAGGAGAAATGTAACTAAGACTGGCATAAAAAATCATTTAGAATTTTTTGCTTTCTATTTTATAATGCTTATAGAGTGCAAATTGGTACAGGTAAAAACAATTACATAATCATCCACCATCACTATTATAAATATGTACATTTCATTTGTCTTTATATTACACGACAACTAAATTATACTACTAAGCTTTCCAGCTACTGCTGTCAGTTGGCAGAAAAATCTACTACCTGCGGGACCACGGGAAAATGTTGGTCCAGCAAGTCAAACGAGCAATCATTGATTACAGAAGTCACACAAGTTACATATCATACATTTCTACGAAATTTATTCACCGTTCACAAAGAAGAATTGATGGACCATCACGTTGATGGTTGATGATATAAATTTTTTCATCGTTTCGCAATAAATGAACTTGACGTTCTTTTTAGACAGGGTTCAGTTAATTCACCAACGGTTAAGATGATTCTACAGCTGTATTTATTAAGTAGCCACCAATGAAATTTATTAAATGAAATGCGCAATTAAAATCCTTTTGAATCCCGAGATTCATTTTCTCAACATAAAGTGACAAAAAGAAAATTTCGGTAACAGTTCAAGTAAGTGATATTTTTCAGCAATCTTTTTGCATCACAGCAAGCACAGAAGGAGAAGGTGGAGAAAATTTTCAAAAGTTAACATAAACAAACACTAAACAGGGAATGCAAAATTTATTCTATAAAATTAAAGGTATGGCATAAGACCGCCACGATGTCATTTTGGGAAATTAAGCACTAATGCAATTGCAACGACCGTGTTTTTAATGAATATTTGGACGCTAATAAAATTAATCCTTAATGTATTTTGAAGTAAAACATATTTATGGTTAATTCGATTCCAAAAACTGAAATGAGGAAAAGGCGCAAAATTCGAATTTTCGAATTTCAGATCCGATTTTGTCAAGGTTTGTGATATTCGCGGAGCCGAATGTTCCATCCCTAATTATCTCGGCATACGCACTATATCTGTTTTTCTTTTCATACTAAATGAATTATTTTCTCAATTTATTAATACCGAAGCTAATCAGTATGCATGTAAAATGTTCGCTCTCGTTCTAAGTATAACTAAAGCTCGAGAAATAAGAAATCTTTTATTCTAATATTATAACCTTCAGATTCAAAGCACCTAAAATGTTTGACATGAACTCATCCATAATCTTTACACATTCACTGCATACTAAATGATGAATCATCGAAACGATTTAAAAAAATTTCCGCATATTGATAGAATCAACTCCCCATTCATCGGAGGCATATTAACTGACTTACGGATTAACCTGGTCTTGTTTTAAAAAATAAATATGCCTTTTTCAGACCGATGAAAAAATTGCTATCGCAAAGCGTCAAAACAAACTACAGAAAATACATAAGGTCGGGTTAGGATATTCGAATATCGCAAAGCCTAAAAGGAGTGGTGCCTTTGTGGAGGATATTCTGTGAGAAACTGTCTCATATTCGCGTTATGCATGAAGAAAACCACAAAACGAACTAGGCAGCCAACTCACAAACTTGAGTTCGAATCCAAAACAGGCAGAGTTAAATTTCAGCATTTTCTCCTCCAGAAGAATAATATTTTGTACTATAAATTTCAAAACAACAGCCCTGTGTTAAAGTTCAGCACCAGAACAATAGCATTTTGTGTAAATTTCAGCAGTTTCGCTAACCTTATATAGACAGCAGATAAAATTTCAGCACCGGAACAATAGCATTTTGTGTAAATTTCAACAGTTTCGCTAACCTTATATAGACAGCAGACAAAATTTCAGCACCAGAAGAATAACATTTTGTATAAATTTCAGCAATTGCGCTAACCTTATATAGACAGCATTATGACAAAACAGATAGGATCATAAAATGGTCCAAGATCTTTAAGGATCGTCAAAAGTAGCGCATGGTTCAAAATATAACTATAAAAACTGCAATAAATCTAAATTTCCTACGCTTACACGGCAGAAGAAGTAAAAAAAAAAAAAGCAAAATAAACGCGTAAAAATTCAGAAGTTACAGGAAGTTATCAACCTGTATCACGAGGTTTGAAATCCATGGAGTTGAGAAACCGAGTTCACCTTCGCAAAACGCCACAAAAACCAAAGGATTAAATGCTTATTGAAAATTATTCACAAACGCACGAGCACAAAATAGGGTGAAGAGCGCCACGTGCGATGCATTATTTCCAACGAATGCGCAAATATGCTTAAGAGCTAAAACGCATTCTCACTCTTTTAAGATGACGAAATCTGCATTTTAAAACGCACTTCAAGCGTAACATCCTAAAATAACAGCCTTTTGTTGTTAAATGCACGCGCTTGCATCTAATTTCGAGAAAGCAGCTTCACGCTTCGGTACGGCTATGCAAATAACCACAAAAAACACGTGAAAGAAGTACTTTGTATAGAATATAGAAACGCTGCGTTTATACGACCCCATAAAGCGAACTTAGACAAATATTATTACGCACAGTTTTTTGCACAGTTTTTTTTAGCATTCCTTGAAGACGTACTCTAGCGGAGCATGAAAAATGTAGTCAAATATTTAGATAATTCCGAGAAGAGTTAATATTTGCCTAAATTATATTCTGCTTCCGTATTTACGTTGAGAAAGGGTGCTAATATCCATAATTGTTTCTTGAAGTAACAATTTACTCGCATATTTTTTTTTTAAAAAAAGAAAGAAAAAAAGTGAAGGTAAGAAGAAGTCTTGCCATCTGATTTTTTTTTTTAACTCCAGGTTTTAAGATGTTGACTGTCGGTTACATAATAACAGATAGTTTGCGTTCTTGTGACACTCACTCCTGCTAACTCCCCTTTTTTAGCTTTATTATGAAGCATCATTCCTTCCCAGTTACGCCATATACAATTCAGCAGCAAAATTACAAAAATTGTAAAAGTAGGTTGGCAGTGTGCCTTTAGAATTCCCGATGCAGCGTTAAGTGTTGGTATACATTTTTCTGTTTTTTCAGTCCTTTCTCAGTTCATCATATGACGTTCAGTTTTCTTACTAAGATGGCTTTACAAAAAAAAAAGTCTTTTTATTCTATTAACGTTTTGTGCGCTTACTTTATTTATTCAATATCATATTCTTAAAGCTTAAGCCACATAAAATTTGATTCAAAAGCAAAATCACAAAATATTTAAAAACAGCATACCTTTGGAATTTCCGACAGACAGTCTCGCGCGCTGGAGATAAAAATGTTTTTTTTTTCCTACAGTGTTGCCGCTGCTCGCTTTGAAATCGTTCAGTTTGTTAACAAAAAATGCATTAAAGTTTTACAAAATATGGGATGGATCATATAATGAATTCGAAATTCAAAATTCGGGCTTTCAGGTGCTCATGTTCGGATGGAGGATTACGTTATTCAAAATTGGATGACTCTAGCTGCTACCGCTGTTGGTACCGCTGTTGTTTCACAATGCGAGAAACATACATACATTCACGCAGATTCTTCATTATTTAATTTCTTTAAATATAATGCAGGGTTTATATTGGTGGCAACAATTTGAAAAGTAATACGCCGTTTTTAGTGATTTAACGCAAAATGCCGCTTCAAGATTGATATCCCATTCGGGACTAACGTCCCTTTTGGGCTAAAAAGTCTACCAAACGAGAGGTTGCTCATCAGAGATTGAAAAAAAATGACGCATTTCCCCGCATTTTTTTAGCTTAGGTAAAAATTTGGCATTTTGCATAGCTTGTTTTTAAGGTGGGATGTAATAGTACTATAAAGAACGATGCTCTTTGAACCAAATTTTTTTAAACCTTAATTAAGTATAATTAGAGCTGTGAATAATATAAAAGTTAAATCAAACTGAGACCAGGATCTCGAAAGTTGTCATGGCAGTGAAAGTGTTAATACCTGCCTGGAGCTGATGTAAACTTCATTTTGCAGTAAACTTCATTTTGCAGTAAACTTCATTTTGCAGTATGAAATGCGCGAATTCATTTATTTTCTTTAACAAAGGAAACCATTTATTCACATATGCGAATTTAAAGCAAAAAACTCACGCAGAAAGCGTGGTAGTAGGCTCAGGATCAACAATGTGCTGGCTATGTGAATTTCAGTATTCCGCCCATATAATGGTATACACACATATGATTATTATATAAATCACCCAAGTATATTTTTAGGAAACAGAATAAATCGGTGCCGCTATAGAAAGAGAATCCGCGTCCCTATAGAATCAATTCTGCAAGCATATTTTAATTTTCAATAAATATTTTCCATCCTAACCTTAACCTTTACAGCAATTTTTAATCGCAGTTCTTTATATCCAGAAAAATAGTACACAAAATACTGAACAGTTTTAAAATTAAAAAATCTTAGGAACTACTTTTATGGTGATTCAGCCAAAATAAATAACTTTTAAAATTATAAATTGTAATGTAGTTATCATATAAACATCTTGTACTGATTTTCTAGGTACTGTTTGATAATTTAAATTTTCTTTTATCCAAGCAAAATCACAAGAAAAATTTTCAAAAATTATTTAATTATTAAATTCGAGTTTTATACAATAAACATTCGTATCTGATCATTTATCTTGGCCAAGGGAAGGCCTCATATATCACGTATTAAGTTTGATTACGTTTTTTTCGCTTCTGTAAAAGTAAGTGGCAACATTAAACTTATTCTTACGACTACACACAAGAAATTTTCAAAATGATTGTTAATACGGACCCATAATTTTTGATTAATCGAGGATGTCCGATAATAGTTTTACGCAATATTTTATTCAATTTTATTATTACATGATTTAATGTTATTTCACGTTTCAATCTACAGTCAATCATTCAATCATCATACAGTCTATCAATTCTACAGTCGTCGATTGCCACGTGTGCCTTAAATGTATTAAATTTTTTAAATTTAATATTAGCTCCTGAATATTTTTCTAATAAAAATGTCAATTGCGATAGCACACCTACGCGTTCATCTATTTATCTTCCTACAACTAACTTACCTTTCAAAAAATTATAATTATTTAAATTTCTTTAGCAGACCGATTTTTATATTCTTTTTTTATCAGTTCTTAAATAAACGAGATGAATTTTTAAAGTATGTTCTTTTATATCGCTTACTTAGCGGATTTGAAATCAGGATCATAAAATTAGGTATTTTATTATCAATAATTTTAGAATTAGCATGGTCATTTAATTCAGTTCTTCGGCGACAAATTTCAAAACTCGTTTTTTATTTCCTTGATATTAAGCAATTTATTCTATTGATTTATATTACCAATTGAACAAAACAAAACAAAAAAGAGCGGGAAGTCATGTTTTATTTTATCTATTTCTATGCTACTAGTTAAATTTCTTTCATGCCAAAATGCTTCTCCCCGCTATTTATTCAAATAAAATTTCTAGTGGCCCTTCCAATGAAAACAATATTTTGAGAAATTTAACACAATTTATCTTAAATTTTACCAAATTCAAAAGCCTTAGTGGTTCTATTTAAAAAATATAATCCATTAAATAAAATGTTAACAGAATAAAATGTTTCATTAAATAAAACTTAATAGAATATCTTCTGTTGCCATTCCGGTGACACAAAAGTAAAATTTTCTTTACTCGATTATTCGCAATTTATTGTCCGCAGTTTCTAATTCTTAGATAAGTACACTAATCTGGAAAAAACTAGAAATATGATGCGGTTTGTTTAGCAGCGACGATTGTAAATTTCATTAATCACAGTAAGTGTAACTAACTATACTAGTTCTAAGGCAAATCAAATATGCATAGAACAGGTCAAAAACTGAAAAGAGGGGAAGGGTTTCGTTCAATTGCAAATATTATTCGAAACATAAATCAAGAAACAAGCAGTATAAGGGTATGGAGAAAAATGTGTCATGGCAAGCAGATGAAGCCATAGTATTTAGATTTGTTTTTACCCACGACAATATCATGATTTCGGTATGCACAAATATTGTTAGATCATCCGTGCAAAGCAACCCTGAATTCTAGACACAAATCGAGTGTATAGACATCAATCTTCTACCCAACTAACTCCTTCCGAAATACAATAATGATGTTAAATAAAAACAAACAACAAATACGCTGTGAAGTGAGGAAGATCTTTAGACAGAGACAGGAAAAAACAGCAAGAGGAAGACGATGCGCATGCACGCTCTGTTAACTATACTTTTCTGTTAATATAATGCGGGTTATTGTCTTTTCTTGCGTTTTTTAAACAGTTCCCGGATTAAGAGTTAACCTTGGACATCGTCATCGGTAAAACTTAAGTTAATCAGAACGTGCATAGTCGCTGATCAACTCGATTATCGGAATTTACGTTCCATAAGTTGCAATGCTAATAATTTTAAGTCTGTTTTATTGACTACTTATAATCTGGAGTATTTTTATAGCGAGTTTTATAGTTTCCAAAATGTAGCCATTTTGAGTTTGAATTGATCGTCGAACAATATTTAAACTTAACTCTTTTTCTCTAATTAATTTGCTGAATGTAACTGATTTATATTATTTCGTTTGAGATATATATTATTGATAAAATTTGTTTTGCATGTTTTGATGGGCTTTTACCATGCGATTCGATTGCTTGAATGTTAGACACTTTACTTCGCATTTTTCGTTCGACTTGCACCTTACGCTTTCTTTTTAGTCGTGTCGGGAATGGATTGCATTAACTATAAATTAATTATTTCATTTGCAAAACTATAAGAATTCAGTGGTTTTAAATTTTGGGCAATACATAATGTGATTTTTAGATAATACATGATGTGAGTACATAATGATTATGTACTCGTAAACACAGATGTGTAACGTGTATACGAGTGTAACGTGTATTATTTCCCGATGTGTAACGTGTATACGAGCCACTTTCTCTTAGAGAGTCTTCCACGAAGGCATCGCTCCTTTAGGCATACAATCCTAATGTGCTTTGCCATTATTAACTAAACGAAACCAAACTCGGCTACCATTATCCTGTATTTAATGCCAATTAACCAATTTTCATGATTTGGATCTTTACTATAACTTCTCCTTTCGGTTAGCCCTCACCAAGATGAAAATGAGTTAAAGCGTATTTAAGGTGAGGGTTTTGAATGTTTTATATATACAACTTTTGGAAAGCCGCTAGCAGCTTTACTTTCTACCATCCAGCTCTGCCAGTTGATAACTAGGGCATCAGCCATTTGGTTAGCCGACGTTAATTAGCGCCATTAAAATTGAGGTGGCTCAGTTAGGCCCAATTTACTTTCAGTTTGTGGCTATAGTGCTTTTAATTTGTAAATTAAGCTTTCTATTTTACCCGAAAGTGGAGGAGATCTGATTGTACGCACAGATGGCACTTTCTGTTCAAATTCAAGTTTGACGTAAAGGTTAAAATCTTCACAAGATTTTTTCCCATTTACCGACGAAACGATAGTTCGCTTGTCACTCTAATAAAATTTGAAGGACTTAGGTCGCATTTTTTTAAAAATTTCATAATTTTTTTAATATATTTCCACATTTTTAGGATGTTAAACTCTTCGAGGTGCTAAGCTGTAATGTGAAGTTTTGCAGCAGTATATATATATATTATTATTATGCTTTGGATAGCTTTGCTGTAAAGAGAGAAGAAGCAAGTTGCACTCTGTCTAAATCAAGCTGCAAAAAGAAAGCCCCTGCTATTCAGGAAGAGCTCTTCATCCACAATGAGTTAGTTTCGGTTTCAATGCGTTAGAGTGGATAATTAATAATGCAATAGAATTATTATTGGCTGCTTTAGTTCCATTTACGTTATATATAAGAATCATGTGATATGGATTAGTCTGAAATGACGCAGCTCAGAGAAAGTTATTATTTTTGGAATAGAGAGGGGAAATACTCAAATTAAAATTAAGCCTTAAAGGGCTATCGCTAATTTAAATTATAATTTATGTTTGCATATTTTTGATCTAATATATATCCATTTCCTTTTAGGATTAATTTTCTTCTTAATCTCTGAAGTACAATAACACGCCAGATGCATGATAAACATTACACACAAAAATGACTGATGTTTCAATTTTTTTATTTTGTAATGAGTGATATTTTGTGATGGATCATCCGAAACCTCGAATCGCAGTGAATTTTAAGAAAGGTTTGAGATTCGAAATTTAAAACATTTACGCTTATATATTCATTTGAATCTTTCGACTCTCTGTTTAAAAAGCCGTTACATGTTAAATTCAAACTCGGAAACGTAAATTTTATCGTCGTTTAAAAGAACTCGATTCTTGAAATTTCAGTGGATCTAGGTTACCATTAAGGCTCACCAGCGGCCGACTGGTAAAGTCGCTGAACACTGGCAATTCCGACCTGGGTTCGGTTCCAGGCGAACGGGCTGGTTGCACGGGTGTTTTCGTGATTTTCCCGATGTGTAACGTGTATACGAGCCAGTTTCTCTCAGAGAGTCTTCCACGAAGGCATCCCTCCCTTAGGTATACAATCCTAATGTGCTTTGCCATAATCAACTAAACCAAACCAAACTAGGCTACCATTATCATCTAGTGCAGACCCTGAGAGCTTCACTCTTAATTTTCTGCAGTGAATTTAGGATCCAATAGTCAGTGTTTATCAATATTAACTTTTGAATTAATCTTACCTGTGCCTATGCTTTCTACACCTATGCACCTACGAC
The DNA here is from genome assembly GCA_000611955.2 of Stegodyphus mimosarum. Classification (NCBI taxonomy): domain Eukaryota; kingdom Metazoa; phylum Arthropoda; class Arachnida; order Araneae; family Eresidae; genus Stegodyphus; species Stegodyphus mimosarum. The sequence continues at coordinate 1,864,500 of KK112341.1, forward strand.
TTTTTATTTAACATTTTCAGGGACTGTGCCTGTAATTAAGTGCAACTTGAAGTAAATCCTTCAGTAGACGTGTAAGCGACTTACCGCTATTCTAAGATGAAACAGAGCGTAAGAAGGAACGAAAAAGACCTTTTTATTTAGATTTCAAAGTAATTTAACGGAAGGCATTTCTTGTGCTTACAAACCAGCCAGCATTTATGACATAACTCAAAAGATTAGGAATTCAAACTGAGTTAAATCTTAAGTTAGTTTTAAATTCGAATTCCTAATTTAAAACCAATTAAATCTCGTGAATTTTACTACGAATTCAGGTTACACAGGAGAGAATAACGCGCTGGTTGGCTCAAATCCATATCGGCAAGACAAGCACTATTGGCAAAAATATCGCAAACCGGAAGACAGACGGCTATGGTATAATTCCAGCTAGTAAGGTGACCTTTAGCAGACAGAACACGCTCTAATAAAACAAACTAAACCTTTCTTTTAAATTTTCTTTCTATCTCTGTCTACCTCATTTCAATACGTGCGAACTAAAGATTAGCATTCTGGCAGGAAAACGGAAAAGAAGACTGACAGTAAAGATATTTTACATAAAATAATTGGTTAGATACAAATAGACAAATCCTTACAAAATTTCTCAAATACTTTTTGTAAAATTACATTGAAAAGACGAAACTAAAAACTCAGTAGCTGTAATTATCTGTTTAATTTATTAAATTTTACGTGATTGTTTTTTAATAAATAAGAAGCATTTTTTAAAACTGCCTCTTCAAATCTGTTTATTACTAAATACAGATTGTAAATTTTGCTTTAATTAGAAAATTTTAATATTAAATAAAATATTTTTCCATTCTCTGCCTTGCCTTCTTTATATTACTAATTTTATTCCTATATGAAGGGTTTAGGATTCTTCACCTCTCTAGTAATATGCTTACATTAATATAACGCTTTTTATAGTCTGTAATAAAAATCAAAGCTATTTACACGAAAGATTTTCTATGAAAATAATTAGGTGCGGAATCAGACTCGGTAAACCTTTCGCTTGTATGCAAAATTATTAATCATAATTTCTCGATATAGCTGAAAATTAATGGCACGCATAGAGGCATTACTGCCAAAAATAAAAGAATTAAAATATATAAAAAATTTCAGAGCTTTCAAATTTCAATTTACGCCCAAAGGGGTGTTTTTTTAACATTTTGTGTGTTACCTTTATTTATTAACTATCCCGTTCTTCGCTTCTAAACCACCAAATTCAATTCAACAGCAATATCACAAAATAATTTAAAAATAGAATATCTTTAGAATTTCCGATACACAGTCTCGCGCGGTGGAGATAATTTTTTTCCCGTGCAGTGTTGCCATTGCTCTATTAGAAATCGTTGAACTTTTTAATCAAAAATTCGTTACGGTTTACAAAATATAAAGTAGATGATAAAACGAACTCAAGATTCCAAATTTAGACTTTCTGATTCCCACATTTGAGTGGAGGACTATGTTATTCTAAAAGTCTAGGTAGTAATATGTCTCTAGGTAGCCTTTTTTTTTCACAATGCGAGAAACATACACACGTTCATGCAGATTCTTCATTATTTAACTTCTTTAAATATAATACAGGGCTCTAATATTTGGTGGCAACAATTTGAAAAGCGAAACGCCTTTCTATAGTGGACGACGCTAAATGTCTAAGCAAAATTAATAGCCCTTCTGGGCAAAAAAACCCTTTGGATTAATTATTAGTTATTTTTCTTATTTTAGCTTTTATATAAAAAAAAAAAGGTAGGTGAACATGGAGAGGAGAACGTACCACAAATTACAGTGCGTATGCAACTTTTATTTAAAGATAATCTTTGAAATTTCTGATGTTCCGGGAAAAGCTTTTCTTGGTAACTAAATCCATCAAGCTAATGATATGGCATGTCTTTTCTTTATTGCGAGATATTTCGTCTGACTGTCAAGACGGACACCCTTCTTGTAATGGGCAGCAACCATACAGAAATTACCCGAAACGCGAAAAAAAATTATCGAGTCACGCTTGAAGTGACACTTCAAATTACTATTCTGTTGCAATCACAATAGCTTTCGCAACCTCGGGTAAAGGTCTGCATATAAATTATGAAATTAAGTTATAAAAAAGTATGACAAGTTATCGAAAGATAAATGGATATTGTCCGATAATAATATGTATCAGCAGAATACACACACACAACGCAGAGAGGCTGGAAAAAAAAACATTCAAGTTCGATTTATAAAATGCTACCTCTTGAGTGAATTGCATAGACTTAATTTAATAAAAAAACTATAAACAAGATTAGAATAAACGATAAATTCGCTTTACTAGTATATTTTAAAAGTATATAAATTTGTAAATCTGTCGTAAGATATCAGAATCCAATGACAGAAAAAAATTTTTTAGAGTGTCGTTGGAAAACATGTCCGACTATCTGTAGTTTGCGTCTCGGGAAGGGCACTGCATATTTTTCAGGTCTCCTATTTCGATAAACCTAACAGACTTTATAAACTTATTTTTTCCATTTATTGCCTTATTTGTATGAATCGTATCCCTCGCTCCAGCGCCCGAGCGGAAAAATCGCTGAACGCTGGTAATTCGGTCCGAACTTTGAATCCCGCGAACAGGCAGGCAGCACGGCGTTTTCGGGGGTTTTCCCCATGTGTAATGTGTATACGAGCCAGTTTCCGTTAGAAAACGTCCATGAAGGCATCCCTTCCATTACATACATAGCCCTCGAGTGCTCTACCCTTATCAAATAAATCATAATCACTCTAGGAACATAGAACTGATATAGTATGAGAGTATTAGAAGTTTAGCATAAAAATTTAAATTAGTTTTGCATAAAAAAAATCCTCCAATTTAAGAATGTAAAAATTACCATAATATTAAAGATGATGGCGCAACGCATTTAATATTTAGTAGTGAAAAGCTGCTAAATCGTGCTACATCGACTTCTTTTATACAGGGTGACACAGAATAAAGAGAATTTTTTAAACGCGTAGTGGCAGCCATGAGTAGGTGGCAGTAGTGCGGGGCAGTGACCTTGAGCAAGTAAATACTCCACCAATTTAGTAATTATGGATCAGTGGAACATGCGACAGATACAAATCCTAATTATTCACAAATCACACAAATCCTAAAGAAGTTCCTGAGCGCTCTTCACACGCTAGTAAGGTGACAGTACGGTGTGCTGTTTCATTACATGGGATCATCAGACCTTATTTTTTTTAATGAACAAGGGATCACAATAACTGTCAATGCGGATCGTTACGTGGAGATGTTACAACCTTTGGTTACACATGAATTGAACAATTTTCCGCAAGTTCAAGAAACCAGGTTTCAACAAGATGCAGCGATATCACACATTGCACGACAATCAATGGAAGTTGTGTGAGAATTGTTCGGTAACCGTGTGATCTCAAGATTCAGTAACGTTCCCTGGCCCCCTAGATCGCCAAATTTTTCCATTTGTGACATTTTCTTGTGGGGCTATCTCAAGAGTAAAGTGTACACGACTCCAGCAAGACCTCTGGATGAGTTAAACAGAGACTTCAGGATGAAATCCCAGTTGAGATGTTGCAGCGGTCAATAAGTAATCTCAAATTCCATTAGTTTCTTAAATGGCAAGTTTTAAGGTTTCAATTACTATAAATAAAATGTTTTTCTTCCATCACTCTTGGTTTTATTGGATTGTTAAAAAGTTCCCGTTTTTTTTGTATCACCCTGTACTTCATAAAGTATATATTGCTTATAATTGTTGTAATATAAATAATGTCCTGAAAGAGTATATATTATGGCGTTATTAGTGTATATCTACTAGAGTATATATCTACTAGAGTATATATCCTATTGCATATACACAATATATACGATGTACTATAACATGTACATAGATATATAGCACTATGTACCTGCTACAGCACAGTATGCAGTGTATTCTGTACTGATGTTTGTGTACAGTATGTTATATACACTGTACACACAGAACAGTTGTAAGGTTTTAGTTAAACTAACAAAGTTTTATTTTTATATCTGTTCTTATTTCAACTTCCCGTTAGAATAAGCGCGCGTTTCAGCTTTATGCTAATTTAAAGTGGAGCCAAGTTCTATTTAAACGAGAGGTAGGAACCTCTCAGTGTGAGAGAGCTTTTAGTCTCTGACCACTGTTACTCTGTTCGACGTTCGCCTGACCAGCTAGTATTTAAATTCTAAGCTTTAGCGCTGTTACGCTATTACTTATTGAAGTAATTCTACGTGCGTCAGTATTAGTTAAATCTTGCTACGCACCATTTAGCTTAGAGGCCAACCTCGCGTTCATAGCTCTGTGAGCAACGACTACTTAATTTCTAATTAGTTTTAGTTTAAATTACCTGATTGTTCAGTTTAGACCCAAACGCGGTCATTTATTTTCTGTATCCCTCCCGAGTTGGGAAGTGGCTGTATATAATTTGTGGTTTAATAAAAGAGGATTTTAAATCCCTCTGAAGTGCAGTTCTTCTACCAATTAACCACAGTTTCCTACCACAGAACATAGCTGCATTCAGCTCCCTGTTCAAGATCAGGACTCAGTTTAATTCACGAACATATTTGCCAAGAATATGCACCGAACACTCAGTCCTGACACAGTGTTTATGTATGCACTACAGTGAAACATATTTACAGTGTGTATACAACTAGTATACATTTATTATACACTAGGTATTATCAATAAATATATACAGCACTTTCTAATTATCCGGCACTCACATGCAAAAACAAAAACAAAAAAATTACCAATTCGTTGGCGACTTTATCAATTGGAGAAAAAAATTTTTTTGGTTATCTTTAGAGCTCATAGCTGCTGTTCTTTTCATAAATGATACAAAGAAGCATTTTATAAGAAAAGGAAATTTTACGTGTTGTAAAGGGTAAAAGGCCTATATGACCGATAACCATTGGGTCTTATTCGTAACGTCTTCAAAATTTCTTCAAAAAAGTCAAGGAAAAAGTCATGGATATTTTCGTTGCAACGCCAAACAATTTTCCACACGAAGCTATATGAGCCAGTGTTGCCAGATGGCCGACATTTAAATTAAATATGTCGTTCTTATCTTTCATAACAAGGTTTTTTTTTTTTTTTTTTTTTTTAAAAGTACGTATTTCAATAAAAAGTTTTAAAATGCATCATTCTATCTCTTTCTTTGTTTATAGAAATAATTAACCTAAAAGACTTATTTCTTATGTTTATAGAAATTTGACAGCAGTTGAAGTGAAAATATGTTTTCTCTCTGCAATTATAACGTTGGCGAATATATCTTTTTTACAGGAAATTGCTCAGCACGTGCGACGGAACATGTTCCACGTGTAACGGAAGAGATCCAAAAATACATATCGGCGAAATGACGGTTAAACATGAAGCGTGAAAATCCACGCGTACAACCAAGGCGTGTATGGTATGTTCATTCAGGGCTTGGGTACTGTCGCGTGTATACTGGAATGTACACAAAAAACGCGGCAGTTCTATGGAATATTGAAATCAAGGCTGTAGATAATCAAAGTATTTTATATACTGGTAGCGCATGCATATTTGATGCATATACGTCGTCGTCTTTTATACTTTATGTAGTGCATATATATTGCTATAGTATTCCATATCTCTAAAATTTATATCGGTTAGGTGAAAATGCAAATAATAAATAGCAAATGCTATGTGCACAAAACGTGTGACACACAAATATGGTAATGATAATTCATAAATTACACACAGTAATAAATTAATGAATTTCGAATGCAGTTCTACTACCTTTTTAAATGCTGAATGCTGCGTTGCATATTTTTGATTTTTACCTTTCACACACCTAGTTAAATTAAAGAATCTGGATCTTTTATTCCACTGGTGTTCAAATTTTGCGGACTCTAGGACCTCCTGAGACTATTTTGCTATAAGACATTGATTCAAGAAACCCATAAAACGCTTTCCCCCCTTTTTTTCTTTTTTTTTTTTTAACCTTTATCATTCTAAAAAAATTAAATATTAAAAAATCGTATCTGTCCACCACATGTCTTCCTTGTACGGAATATTAAATCATACGCATTTTTCATTTCATTTAAACTTATCGGATTGAATTAAATCTACTTCGTCGATAGCACATAAACCACAATAGAATAAATGCACTCTTTAGCATTCACTATAATTGTTAACCATAGCGACACTCTGGCGCTAGGTTAATTTAACAGCGTTACATCTCATTCATTTTATAAGTCAGAATGCACAAAAATTATGTATATCACCTGAAGAATTATCTAATCGTTGTCACATGTTCTATTCAAATACTATCATAAATCTAAAACGATGTCTAAAAAATCTAAAACAAAAAAAGAAACAGTTTTTCTCAGACGACTCAGCATTTCTCATTCAATTGGTTCAGTTCTAACTTCGCAACAAGGCAAAAATGCATAAAAACTCAAAATATCTATATTAAAAATTGCGAAGTAAATCTTAAAAACATATTTCCTCGATTAAATTCCAGAATGGATTAAGCATGATTTAATTCGCAATAATAAAAGAAGGCGTTTCCTTTGTTGTTGCGAAGTTTGTTTCCCTAGATTGGCAACAAACCCACTATTAAGTTTCAAAGTGTAAACAAATAGGGCTGCTATGGTAAAGAAATTAGGCTTAGCGCATTTAAACAACTTTTAAATTGTTCATAATTCTACAACTATAACATGCAGATTAACTAAAGGCATAAAAATTTTAACTGGAAGATAAGAACAACATAATTCAATAATTTTTACTTGTATTGATACTGCACAGAATCGCTAGGTATAGAATAGACATGGCAGTTCAAAAACTGTTTTCAATTCTATATCAGTAGCGATACTGCGCTAAAATTCATCCTAAAAATAACATTTTAAGCAATTCTTACCTTCTTGATTGTGTGCCATTCCTTACTTATAAGCGTTGCCTACGTAATAGCAGAATCGACTGTATAATAGTATCGATAATACACTATGCGGATATGTTAGCGTTGGTTCTACGTAGTGATGAACATATTCCTTTGATGACACAGCAGATGACAGATATTCGGAAATCCTTTAGTCACTACCACATCATTGTCAAAACTTTTTTTTTTTTATTGCGTCGGCCAAATGTCGGCGTCATTTCTACTTAATGTCGACGTCAGTGTCGATGTCGAGAATATTAGCATGCTAATCAAGCGCTGAGTATGCTGACGATATGTTGGTATTGAATCTATGCGCTTGTCGACTCTACGCACTGTCGATCTACGTAGTTGTCGACTCTCTGCACTGCAGATCCTATGAATGTAGGCCTCGAGTACTAAATCGGCTCTAAAAAATATTCTAAATCGAGTTCTAAATACTTCAACGC
>KK112341.1:1872172-1899110 GCA_000611955.2 Stegodyphus mimosarum
GCTTTTAAATCAACAATACTGATGAGTTTTAAATCACATCAATTTTGAGAGTTGCTAATTTTGTTAATCATTTTTTCAATATATATAACTTAAAAGATTCAAAAGGCAGTGAAATGATCCTCAAGCTTTTTTATCTTACAACGCACAGCATTTGTGGCACACTATTTAATATTTCCTCTTATTTATGCATCACATTTTTGTTTCTCTCGAGGCACAGCACGGCACACATGTTGAGAGCAACAGTTTACAACCTTTTGCTATACATCGGCATACATGCTAGCCATTGCATCACTCCTTGTTGATAGCACATCAAACATTCCTGAAAAACGTCCTCGCTGAAATATACGGTAACATTAAGTGGCAGATATTAAGCATGAACTACGTGTTTTGGATTTACTTTTAGAAATACTGTGATTAGTTAATTTATAACTATAAAAACTGACGAGAGAAATGAAAATTTAATAATAAAAAATATAAAAAATCTGAAAGCTTTCAGATTTTATATTATGCCCCAAAGGGGCGTTTTCTTAACGTTTTGTGGGTTACCTTCTTTATTTATTAAATATCATGTTCTTCGCACTTAAACCATAAAATTCAATTCAACAGCGATACCCCAAAATGTTTAAAAAGAGCACATCTTTAGAATTTACGATACACATACTCGTGGGGTGGAGAATAAAAAATTTTTTTTTTCCCCGATACAGTGTTGCCATTGCTCGCTTTGATCGTTAATCAAAAATTCGTTAAAGTTTGACAAAATATGACATAGATAACAAAATAAATTCAAAATTCGGGCTTCCAGATGCCCATATTCGAGTGGAGGACGACGTTATTCAAAATTTGATGTCTCTAGCTACCGTTGTTTTTTTTTTTTTTCACAGTGCGGCGAGAAACATATATACATTCATGCAGATTCTTCATAATTTAATTATTTTAAATATGACGCAGGGTTCTAATATTTGGTAGCAACAATTTGAAAAGTGAAAAATCGTTTATAGTGAACCAATGCAAAATGCCAAAACGAAATTCATTGTCTTTTTGAGCAAATTGCCCCTTTGGGCTAAAAATCTGCTTGCACGGGAATCTATGCTTTCTAGTCGAAAATCAAATATATATATAAAGGGCAAAAAAAGAAAGTCAGAACTCAGGTATTATACTCATACAATTTATTGTTGATAAATAGAGTAAAAATTAAATTTATGTAACTTAAGTTCAAATTCTTCAATAAAAATTATAACGAAATAACCATTTTTCTTTTCATATTCCACGTAATACACACGCAACTTTCATACATATTTTCAGCAACTTTCTTTTTAGCATTTAAGTTCCTGAGAAATGATTCCACAAAACAAATTATAATTTTATATATTCCTTGAGTTTATAAAGCTTGAAGGCCTGCAGAAAGTGATCGATTTGAAATGTTTAACAATATTATAAAATACGCCTTGTTTTTAAAACGAGTTTCTTTTATTACAGTTACTGTACTGGTAAAAGAAATAATATAAATAAAAAAAAATTATGTCGCAAAATAAAATGATCTTGTAATTCGATCAGATTGATTTTATGCATAAAATGAAAACAGTAACATCTGCGATCGCCAGTGGAAAGCTGCTTTAAATATGTTAGGTAGTTTATAAACCTAAATATTATTTAATACATAATTATTTAAATATGTTAGGTAGTTTGTATATGCTTTTAATATTAGGTGGTTTTTTTTTTTTTTTTTTTTTTTTTTATTTTTTTTTGGTACGACGCCATTTTTTGTTGCTAAATCAGCAGTTGGGGTACATTTATATATAATTTTGAAATAAATACTTTGTAGGGATTATTTTAATTTTCTAACAGTTATTTTTAATTTTGAAACCCTTTCCTTTATTACCTTATTTCCCACCTACAACTCCCTGTCAGAATGAGTTTTCAGTATCGCGTTTTATGTGAATGAGGTGGAAACAGTATTTAATGGAAACTTTAGTCACCCTTCCGTAAAAGTGCTCACACGTTTTGAATAGGGCGTGTTCTGTCTTCTGGCCAAGTCGTTCTTTTAAGCCAATCTTACTTCGTTCGGCCGTATCCTTACGTGCCTGTTAGTATTCGTCGGTGAGGTTTAAATAAGGGCCAACTCGATTAGTTATTTCTGTACAGCTTCGGCTAAATTTTAGTTAGTTAGAATTAGTTTAGATGTTTATTTTCTAGCCAAGCCCAAGTGGAAGCTTTCCTGTAAGCCCGAGAGGGGTCGCCTGTAAATATTCTTCGAGCTAAATGAATGGGTATTTTAACTCCTTTTTGGACTTTGTTTCTGCAGTTGAAAGAAAAGCAGCGAATAGTCGTTATATTTTCTAATTCTAGTTGCCAAGGACACATAATTTAACTAGACCATGTAACTTTTATTATTATAAAGACATTTATCTTCTTTATATACGAACCATCTTAAATTTAACAAATGGTAAAATCTAACCAAAAATCATTTCCAATTTTCTATTAAAATCTGACTGTTGAACGCTGGTAGCTCCACGAGCGAGCGGGCTGCAAGAACATTTTCTTCTTTTCCCATGCGTAACATAAATAAATGACAATTTCCTTAAGAAAGTCCTACACGCTTCTACCTTTTCTTTGGGACATATACTTTTGCATGTTTTAAGATAACCGATTAAATAAATAAGCAAATCTTCCGACGGATCTTGTCCCATGCTCCTGACAAAGATGCACCCAATAGAAAAGTAATGATTCTCGTTTTTATTATAACTAACATCAACACTGCCAGCCATTAGAATTGTTCAGCAGTAACTAATGTTCTGTACATATAAACGCAACGATGATAATACCTGAACAAACTGGAAGAGGAGCATGTCAATGTAAAATTTAAAACTAGTTTAGCCTAGGTTTTGCACAAAAGTTTATTCAAAGCATCCCCTCCTAAAACTAAGGCTGCTTTTCTGCATAATTTTAAAGAACTCAACAGTCATTGTAAGAACTTATTTTAGAATTTCAGATTCTAGGAAAAAATCATTGAATTGATCAAATGATTTCAAAATGAGCAACATAGTATCATCCAATGATCAATAACTGATTTCGAACCTAAACGCAAAAAGTTGTAGCAAGCAGAGCAAGTAGTGTTCAATCCATGAAAAAGCCAATTATCTTCACTGTGATGGTGAGAAAAGTTGAAAATACAAAAGCTCTGCATCCTTAAACTCAGTTGATAACAAAATATGAAAATAAATCAAAGCATCATAGAATTTAAACCAACTGAAAGTTTAAAATGATTTTGAAAAAAAAAAAAGATGCAAAAAGGCATACTTACTCAAAGAGACGACCAATGCGACCAACAAACAGCAGTCAGAACAGAGAGAGCACTCAGGACAATGACCTCCCCAGCATTTGGAAACCATCCACCCTCCATCTCAGATTTGCACCACCGCCAGTTATTAGTTATCCGTTTCAACATTTGTTTCGACTTCCCAACAGAATGTTCCACAGCATCCTGGGCGAGGAAGATCACCATCCCGAGATGGTCGTCTTCCGCGGCACCATAAGATTTCCGCGAAGAAACAAATATCCAAGAGAAGCACATGGCCCGCCAGACGTCCCGACAAACACAGAGACAGTGAGCGTGGGCCAGCTGGTCCTATATTTCCCGGCCTGGGACAATAGGGGAGCAGGACCGACCCCGGGGTCACGGTCAGGGTGAAACGAGAGAGAGAGAGAGAGTGGATGAATGAGCGAGGGTGGTTGGTAGGCCCGGTGTGGGTCTGCCAGTTTTGGCAGGTGTGAAGTTTTCAGACAACGTAAACAAGTATCCCCCCAAAGAAGCTAGAAGATGGAAAACGAAGAAAAATCTACATAGCAGAAAAATACAGCGACAGTTACTCCAAAATATAACTAATTGACCGAGAATACTCCAGAAAAATGGAGGGTTGCATAATATAATCAATGTGTCTTCCCCCCTAAAAAAAATTCAATCGACATAACATGGCAAACCTCTTTCACTAGATACCCTATAATGACATTCTGAAATTCGAATATTTTGAAGTAAATTGAGAACTCTTACACTATGGAAAGATAATTAAAAGAAAAAATAAAAGTTCAAGAAAACCGCACCTAATTTATGTGGAATTATGGCTTTTAATTTCAGTATCAGAAAATTATCCATGTCACAGGTAAACAAACCATGAAACAATTATGTATGGCTCTGTCCAAGAAGGCAGGCTTTCGAGACAAATCAGATACGACGACGATATCGACTACTTCAGATTTATCTGAAGTTAGCAACAAACTTGTTTACTTTCTTTTATTTAATGTGTGTTTTCTAGATAGAGTACACTTCTTTAAAATCATTAATCGAATTCTTTTAAGTGTGCTCATTCATAACTCGCGTACTATCTCTAAAAGAATATCAATTTTTAAAGAACTAAGTTTGGTCACATGTATATGAGTGCATTCCAGTTCCTGCAAAAAGAAATCATTTCTCAGACATTATAGGACGAAGATATTTTTATGACTTTAGCAAAGAACATCAGCTGTGCCCTTTAATATTATAGCTCCAGAAAAAAATTTACTTGTTCAAATACTTTATTTCAAACTGCAAATAAATTCATGACCATAGTAAAGTAAAAAAATATATATATGTTTTATGGAAGTTAATTTTTTTACACATATCGAATTTGATACGTCATGCAGTAGAATGCTCTTGGTGGCCACTTACACAGCCCATCCTTTGACGTGAAGTTATTTTCAGATGGATGACTTAACCATTAAATCTTTATAGGTATACAAAATGTCTTTTTTCATTGTGTTACAAAATGTCTTTTTTAATTGTTCGGATATATTTTAAATCTTCCTGCCTAATACTAATTATAAAACAATTATAAAACTGGATTGGTATTGGTTTTAATTTGGAAATAATGGAAGAAACAATATTAAAATAGCATTAGCTGTAGAAACTAAATTTTTCTTGCTTTTAAAAATATTAAAAAAAAATACTATGCATATTGTAGAAAACATGCGGACTATGTTTTATTTTTTTATATAAGACTACAAACGACAGGCTGATCTGAGTACTATGAAGCTGTTGGCCTTTTACAGACCATCCACAGATCTTTCTTTTAACGGATGTGTATATAGAGCAGTATTTCTTATTTATACCAGTCTGCTGTTACACTCCCTCCAAATAAACTTTTTTTTCGGTCTTTTAGCTTCATTATTAAGCATCATTTTCTTCTTACTTACGCCATATACAATTCAACAGCAAAATTACAGAAACTTTACTAGCAGTATACTTTAGAATTCCTGATACAGTGTTAAGTGTTGGCACACATTTTTCACTCTTTTCTCAGTTTATAATATCAATGTTCAGTTTTCTGACTAAGACAGCTTTACAAAACATTTTTTTAAAAGTCTTTTGATTATTAACATTTTGCGTCTCCGATTTACGCGTGTTCGTGCATAAAATTCGATTCAAGAGCGAAATCGTAAAATATTTAAAAACGGCATACCTTTACAATTTTGGATAGACAGACTCGCTCGCTAGAGATAAAAATGTTTTATATCTTACAGTGTTGCCACTGCTCGCTTTGAAATCGTCGAGTTTGTTATTCAAAAATTCTTTAAAGCTTCACAAAATATGAAACAGATAATAAAACAAATTCGAAATTAAAAATTCGGGCTTCTACGTGCCGCATATTCGGATGGAAGACTACCTTATTCGAAATTGTATGGCTCTAGGTACCACTGTTTATATCGATGCATACATTTAAGCCGATTTTTCATTATTTAATTTTTTTAAATATAATACAAGGCGATAATATTTGGTGGCAACAATTTAAAAAGTTATACGACGCATTTAAGTGTTTTAATACAAAATGCCGTTTCGAGAGTACTATCCCAACGGGACTAACGTCCTTTTGGGGTTAAAGAAAGGGAAGACACTTTTAATACACATGGAAATATATAATTTTAATGCAAATATTTTTAAGATAATAATAAATAATAAAAATACATATTTTAAGCATTATTTATTACATAACGTATCTTCTTCTAATTAACTAGTAATGGAATAATAACAAAGAAATTAGAAAGATATTAAACTTAAGTCCATTCGACAGAAAAGCGATTATTTGACCTTTCAACGTTCATGTCCGATTCCGGTGTCAAAAAAATACGTCAATATATTTTCGAACGCAAACCGTTCGGGCCTGCTAAATGTTTTCGTGAACTTCACAAGATTAAATTACGATAATTTTACATTAAAGTGATTATTACAGATCGGTTTTCTCGAAATAAAACAAGCATTCAGGTGGGAAAAATGCCTATAAATGAAATTTTATGCCATACTTACGTAAGTTTCCCATGTTTCTTCTTGCAATGTATTTCTTTCATTTAAACTCTGGTTTTCCTTTCGATTGCAAACAAAAATTTTGTTAAATCCAGCAGTTTGTTTTCATTCCATCCTCAGTGCTAGATTTAAAATACGAAAAGATGAGCTCTAATGTATCAAAGTTGCCCTTTGATATTTATATATTTCGTCATTACGACCCTACGTTTTTATTACAAACATTTGTAGCAACTCGGTACATATGACGAAGCTATGAGCAGGAAAAAATCAAAACTAAATCGCTACACGAAAAAGTTTTGAAATAACTCGAAATTTTTAAATTGTTAGAGGATATCTTAATATACAGCAAGGCAGAAGAAGAAATTTCACTTTTATAGATAGATGCATACACATGTAAGAAGAAAAACTATTAAAGAAGAGGAACTAGCACAAGAATAAATGAAAAAAATTTAATCGTTTCACCATTAGTGATTAAATGGGCTTCCGGGAATCATATCCGTAACTTTAGTTCCAAATGGTATTGCACATTAAGTACTACTGAACGGTTTCTGCAAAAACATGAACTTGTGGTTTCATATCATTAGAGAAAATCTCCCATACAGGGTGGGAGAGAATATATTGACTGCTAACCTCTCGAATTTCTATTTAACTGATACACTACTAAGACGTTTTTTCAGCGGTCTGACGAGTTTTAGAGAATGTTTATTTAAAAAAATTTTTTTGGAAACAAGAGACGAAAGTTTTGACGTTAAATGAAGATTAGGAAATGATTCAAAAATTTATTTCAAATCGAATCAAGAGTTTTTGAATTACGAAGAAAAACATTCACCCGTTCAAAGGGGAAGCATTCTCATGAATTTTCCAAACATCCATGAGAAAGGAAGCGAAATGATAATCAAGAACTTAACTCTTATGCCACCATGTTTTAGTAACTAATTCACTCCGAGCGTGTTATTGATATGTCGTGTATTTAGCACAGTTAAGGCGTTTGAGTACACTATCCTCTTATAAAAGAAGGTAACATGCTGAAAAGAATGAAGCACAAATGCAACGCTAGTACAAACATTTTTTAAGACTTCTGCATAAATAGAACTCTCTCTTACCAATATATATCGTATATTTGTTTTTTGACGTTGCCGAGTTTCGTTACGCAAAAGTGACACTAATTTATTCTAACAGTTGTTCACTCTTGAACGTATCGTTACATGTGTTCGTAAAGGAATGGAAATAAATAAATAATTAATTAATTAAACGTGGGCGGCATTATTCTCAATTATTAGTTCATCTGAATGTTCAAAATATTTTTTTTATTACCCCTTTTCTTACATTACCGTAAATGTTTTGTACTATGACTTTAGTCCAATGAAATTCAACCAATTAATAGAAAACTATCTTAAGTATGATATATCTTTAGGAGTCGATTATCGATGGATCAAATCGTTCTTCCTCAAGCACATTATGGCATTTACTTGTTTCTTTAGATTTGAATTAGTGGTTCTTAAGATCGAGACAGTTCTAAAAGGACTAATGAACCATTGTAATATAAGCGATGTTACTGATAACATTCTATTCCATTAGAAACGAATGTCCCCTTTTGTGACTAAAAAGGTATGTTAATAGCATTCGGACGATGACCTGAAACAAGAAATACTCAGTTATAATTAATTTTGTACACGGTACAGGCGCCACTGTCAATACCATTCAGTAAAGAATTCCGCGTGGTATTCAGACAATGTTAGATCCCCATAAATTATAAAATTAAAAACTTCCTTCTTGCTTAACTAATGCGAAGAGCTTCCGAAATACATAGATTCTTGGTTATATTAATACAGGTTTTATTTGAATCGTTCAATCATCATTGGTATTAAACTGACTTCACGTTCTGTGCTGTACATACCACGCATAGTTCAGCCAATAGAAAATTTCAATTTATATAAGTCTCGCAGATTTAAGTGAGTCTGCAATGCGTTTCGAGATGGAGCAAAAAAGGAATACAAAAATGAAGAAGATATCAGAAGAAGATGCATTGGTGGACATGGCAGTGTGCCCAACACACATCCAATCACCATTCTGGCTCGCACCGAGAGAGGCAACGCAAATTAACTTCGGACTCGGAGGACATGTCGCAACCTGTCCATCTACAACGGCGAAGAAATTCGAGAGACAGGGAGGGGGAAAAAAGGAGAATAAAATTTGATCCATTTTCAATTATTCGTTTCCAACAAACCAGTGTCTTGAATTCTAATGATAGATTACATATATAAAAGGAAGCAAACCGATTGAAAAGGTCGTAGGAGTTCGAGCTGGTAATCGGAACTGACAAAAGAAAAAAAAATCGATGAAAAAGTAGACTATTTTCGAGAAACGAAGATAAAAACAGATTTGACGAACGATCGTTTTGTTCAGAATTTGGTTATACACTTATATAATGCTCCTACTACAGAACAGAAAGTATAACTAGTGTCTATAAGTACATGAAATTTAAATAACACACGAGTCCTTCTGTTTGAATAAGAATTCAGTATCCAAAAAAATAAATCAAAATGCACTGTTTTGATACGTTTTGTTATCAGAAATTTCAAAATTAATGATATATGACACACTCCAATTCTTATATTTTTTATATTTTCACTATCATAAATCAACAACTAAGGCGTCATCCAAAGAATAGTTGCTTACAGGAAAAACATTAAAAACCTTCAATTAAATTATGACGAAACTGGAACATAAGCATAACATCTAAGTACAAAAATCAATAAAAACTAAAATGATAGTTACAAGACAATGAATACAAAATTAATTCAACAGACCAATAGGTCAGATTTAGGAAAGGGGTAAAGACTTTTAACAATTAAAAATTACAAAAATAATGTATATATTGATATATATATACATATGCAAGGTAAAATTCTAATTCAATCTTTAATAGCCCCTTTCCTAATTTTCCCTCTCTGTCCTAAAAACAGAACTATACTTATGATAACTCTTTCTTAAGTTGTTCTTCCAAAATTAATTTTTATGGTTTTTATATAATGCTTAAAACGCACTTCGAAAACTGGTCTTTTATCCTAGTAATGAAAAATCTGCATTCCCAAAAACGCTGACTAACCAACAGAAATAAAGCGAAACTATAACTTTGTTGTTCTTAAGCTGGTATCAATATCTGGCATTAGAGTTAATTAAGAAGTTTGATTTTGGTTCCATATTTGACAGCCAAGTTGCCAGATGTTCCAGAAAACCTCCTCTAGAGGCAGCCATTTTGATCTGTTGAAAACAAAGCGCTCGGACACTTTTGTAAACGATTTTGCTTCTTTTAGCTGCATGTGCAAAATTATCCTGGCAATATGCTATTGGTGAACTATAGAATGCAGATTATAATCAAACTCAACTTTTGTTATTACTCTTTTTTTTTTGTTCTTTTTCTAACAAACTTTACTCGCTTCCTTTATTCATTGAACTATGATAAAACATAATAAGCATATCAGAAAGGTTAAAGTTCAGTTCCCTCATAATGGGTCATTACTGCATCAGTAATGAGCCATGCGCATCACTTATTTTAGTTTTGGCAGTCAACAAAACCGAACGAATTGTATAGAAAGAATTATTAGGAAAAAATTAATTATAAAATAAACATTAAATCTTACTACTCAAAATTATCCTAGTAGTTCTCAATTAGTCCTCAGTCAACACAACTCAAGTGGTCCTCAAAATAAACACAGATTGTAGCGAACCACCTGCTGCATCACAGAGACAATTTGAAAAGTATATCCAGAAGTGGTCGTTTTTCAAAGCATTACATGTATAGCAGCATTTTGTTATCGAAGAAACATTAATAGACGTATAAAAGACGATGATAACCAATTTTTCAATTACAATTAGAGCGGCATTAGCGCGTTTTGTTTACGATGCACTAGAGGTGAGATATGAGCAGTGCAACTACAATTATTGTAGAAAGGAACCCGTGCTTTTGTTAGGTACAGAATTCCGGCAATATAGATACTTTGTTCTTTAATATAGGCCAGCATCAGCGTGAATTTTATCACGCTATTCTCGGCACCTCAGGTAATCCACGAGTGCAGGAACCATGCCTACATAACCACATAGGAAAATCCTTAATTGAAGAGAAAAATGAAGCTCCAGCCGCTTGGATTGGCGAAGAGCTCGCAGCCAAGGTATTTGAAAATGAAAATTTGAGGATGATTTTTGGAAGTATGTTAACCGAAAAAAATATCCAAGCATCACCAAAATGTAGAGAATATATTTACTTCTTGTTTCGGATCCACTTCCCTCTGAGAATCATCATTTTCCTACTTGAAGTTAGCGAAGACTAAATAACGTTCTGTGTTGACTGATACACGTATTGAAGACTCTTTAACATTAGTTTTGCCAGGATATATGCCTAATTATGATTCTTTGGTTAAAGTATCGAAAATTCAATCTTCTCATTAAGTAATAATATATATTCTTTACCTATCTTCCTCTTTAATTTTTTGCTAATATTGTCAATCAATAAATTTGTTGCTTAAGTTTATCTGGATATTTGAATTTTAGTTCATAAACTGTTTGGTTTGTAATGTAAAATACATGTATAATAATAATTAATTATATTAAGTACTTTACACCCCTTTCGCCTTCTTTGAAATGCGCCTGTGACAACGGGTCGATGGCGATGCATCTTTTAGAACAAAGTAGATCTTTTGTGCACAAAAGTTGACCACCTCTGTTCTGTACTGTAGAGACTATAAGGTTTTTCGGATAGAAAAAGCAAGACATGAAACTGCTCCGTCGCAGGGATTTGAACTGCTAGCTGGACGTACTCATCACTTACACCACGAAAGCATGTGCAATAGAATGGGTGATAATTTTTTACACTTTCTCTCATTAAGACACAACTGACCCATTACAGGTGTTAATAAATTAACGTTAAGCATAATTTTGTTCGGTTTGATTATTTATATCAGTGGTTCCCAACTTTTTCTCTTTGCGAACCTTTTTAAAATCCAAAAGAAATTGCCGAAACCCTTATTTAGTCGTTAGTAACAGGTAAGAAAACAATAAAATTTGGTTGAACATTTATTTTCCATGTTGCACAGCAGTTCATAATAAGAAACGGAAATATAATCGCAAAACATCGAAGTTTGGCCCAATATATGACATTTTCAGTCTTAGATCAGGTTCTGCATTTAATATGTTTCTGTATTTGTCTTTCAGATAAACATACGTTGAAAATCCCTTCTCACACAGATATGTTGTCCAAAAAGGTAATAAAACTTTAATGGTATGTTTGGGCAAATCAGGCCAGTAACCTTGAGCCAGAAATATATTAAACAGTGTCTTTAAAAACAGCTTTTAGAGAACTGTCACAGGATAACTGAATGTGTGTTAAAGTTAGAAAGAGTTACTCCTCGAAAATGACTGCATATCCAGTTGTTTGATAGGCATATGTCGCGTCTATTAGGAAAATTGTCAAAAGTTAATTGAAGATGTTTCAGTTGTTCAGATATATTCATTTCAATATTTTCATCAAGTTTAATTCAATTTTCTGATAAAATGCTACTGAGAGAACCAAAGCATTCGTATATATTCATCTGCTGACACTGGATACAAAAGCTGAACGTTTTTAGCATGCTTTCAAATCTCTCGTGCGCACCGAAAATGGTGACAATTGCGCCTTGTA
Source organism: Stegodyphus mimosarum (assembly GCA_000611955.2). NCBI lineage: Eukaryota > Metazoa > Arthropoda > Arachnida > Araneae > Eresidae > Stegodyphus > Stegodyphus mimosarum. The sequence continues at coordinate 1,884,181 of KK112341.1, forward strand.
ATCACAGATTCAATTCATTTAATTTACAAAAGAAATCATCAAAGCATGCAAGTTTTCGCAGCCAAAAGAATATCAAATTTACAAGGGGACAAATGAAATGGATGATTAATAAAAAGAATGCTTGAACTTCAGATTTCAAACACGTGTCAAAACTTCGCCACGGGAAAGTCAACTAACTTCTGTGTGCAATAGAAAAGAATAAAACCATCTAAGCAAAAATCGAAAACCTTTAGTACCACCACTACATTTTATATTGATTATTTTTCAATTTCTGAATAGAAATATATATATATATATATATATAAAATCTGAAAGCTTTCAGATTTTACATTACGCCCAAAAAGGCGTTTTTTTAACGCTTTGTGTATCACCTTTATTTAATAAATATCATGTTCTTCGCACTAGAATTTCCGATACACAGTCTCGCACACTGGAGATAAGAATATTATTTATTTATTTATTTATCTTATAAGGTATTTCTCCCGCCTTCTTCGCATGCCTTCGTGGTGTAGTGGTCTGCATGCTCGACGCGTAACTGAGAGGTCCGTAGTTCGATTCTCGGCGAAGGCGTTGCTCATTTTTCACCTCTCCTGCTTCGTAATAACCTAATGTTCTCTACAAACTATTTATTTATTTTTTGCCGTACAATATTCCCATTGCTCGCTTTAAAACCATTGAATTTGTCAATCAAAAATTCGTTAAAGTGTTACAAAATATGAAATCGATAATAAAACAAATTCCAAATTACGGCTTCCAGATGCCCATATTAGGTGAAGAATTACGTTACTCAAAATTTGATGGCTCTAGGTACCGTTGTTTCATCACAATGCGAGACATACATACATTTTTGCAGATTCTTCATTATTTAATTTCTTTAAATATAACACAGGGCGATAACATTGGGTGGCAACAATTTGAAAAGTGAAACGGACATTTCAGTTTTCAACGCAGAATGCCAAAACAAAGTTAATAGTCCTTTTGGGCCAACCCCTTTCGGCTAAAAAGAAAGAAAGAAAATCTGAACGCCTTCATATTTTAAATTGCGCCCAAAAGGGCGTTTTTTAAAAGTTTGGTGCCTTACCTTTATTTATTAAATATCATGTTCTTCGCATTTAAAAGATATAAAATTTAATTCAACAGCAATATCACAAAATATTTAAAAAATAGCAAAACAGCATACCTTTAGAATTTCCGATATATAGTCTCGCGTGCTGGAGATTAATTTTTTTTCGTATAATGTTGCCATTGCTCGTTTTGAAATCGTTCAGTTAGTTAATCCAAAAATTCGTTAAAGGTTTGCAAAATTTAAAATAGATAATGAAACAAATTTGCAATTCAAAATTCGAGCTCCGAATGACCATGTTCGGTTGGAAGACTACGTTATTCAAAATCTGATGGCTCTAGCTTCTGTTGTTTTTCCACAGTGCGAGAAATATTCATGCATTCGTGCAGATTCTTCATTATTTAGTTTCTTTAAATATAATACAAAGCGATAATATTTGGTGGCAACAGTTTGAAAAGTGAATAAACGCAAAATGCCGGTTTGAAATGAATAGCCCTTTGGGCTAAAAAATATTTTGCCATGTGCACAACCTATTTGATATTTGAATTAAATATGCACAGATAAAAATATTAGATTAAAAACTGGCTACCATTTTAATGATCAAAATTTAAGTTATAATACTTTAATTCTGAAATTGAGTGCGAAATTTGGGCCCGTTTAAAGAAATCAATTTTTTTATGTCTGGTCTTATTTCACTTAATTTTAAGCGTAAATTAGAATCCAGATTTTGTTCTGTATTTATTTTTTAAATATAACATGGAAGAAAATCCTTGTTCACACAAAAAGGCAATAAAAATTTAATAGCTTTATTTGAAATGCTGCTAAGTTCTTTTTCTCGGTCAAGCCAAAATTTAATAAGCGTGTTACTTTGGGTGTCTTCAGTTAGAGTTCGACCACAGGAAATTTCTGTCAATTATTCCTTTTCGCGAAATAAAATTTCAGGTATATTTGAACAAAATGGATTTCTAATCCAATTTCTTTTCCGTAATTCTTGGGAAAATATACGTTGAAATTATTGATCAATGAAAAACAATGACTTTTAATGTCGGGTGCTAATTCTTCTTCTATTTTCAAATTTTCGGTTAGAAAACTTTCCAAACGTGACAAAAAGTTTAAAATATTATTATCCAATTCTTGGATTATTAGCTCGAGTTTTTAAATCATTGCCTTTATTTTATCTCTAATGGTAATCCTAAATTTAATTCATTTAACTTTCCAAAAATATCAGCTAAATATGCTAAAGGCGCCAAGCATAATTCACTAAATAAACAATTTTGCAATTCAAATTTTGAATCACGGAGGAAAATTTGAATTTCTGATCAAAGTTCAAAAAGACGATTAAAAACTTTGCCTCTGGATAACCACTTTACTTCGGAATGTAACAAAAGCGCTTCATGTTCACTGCCCATCTCTTGGCATATAATCATAAATATTCATGAATTTAAAGCTCGGCTTTCAATAAAATTAATAATTTTCGCAGCTTGATTGAAAATGATTTTCAGGCTTTCATGAATTGTTTTGACTATGAAAGCTTCACGATGTATGGAGCAGTGAGTAAATTTAGTTTCAGGTGCGACTTTCTTTATTTGAGAAATCACTCCGGAATGCTTTCCTGTTAAAGCCAGACCTCCGTCACTGCAAACGACAATGCACTTATTCCAAGGAATATGATTCTCAGACATAAAATTGTCAGTTACCTTGAAAATTTCATTTGCAGTTGCTCTATCATGAAGAAATTCACAAAATAAATACTCTTCGGCAATCGTTTATCTCGTATGTAAAACGTATGTAAACTTCGAAACGTATGTAAACTAATAATTGAACAAAGTTCGTTATATCAGTACTTTCATCCAATTGCAATGCGAAATAGTGCTTACTATGTTTTACTTTTGGAATAAGTGTATTTTTTATGGAATTTGCCATTTTGTGAATTCTTTGACTTATTGTATCATTTGATAATGGAATATGATTAAGTTCATTAGCCGCTTTTTCGTTGAATAATGTTAAAACGATATCTTTAGCTGCTGATAATATAAGGTTTTCTCCAATAGTGTGAGCCTGCCCAGTCTCAGCAATACTTAGGCTTACCAGGTAACTAGCTTTCATTATATTTTCTAGAAAAATTTTTTCTTTTCTTTTCTTTTCAATATTCTTAGTGATAGCAGATTATCCTGGATCCATCACCTGTGACGATTCCCATGTGGTGAACCTATGACGCTTGGTCAATCCTGGCCATTTGCCATTTTGAAAATCTAGCTTTGTTTTATTATGTTTTCACAAATATTTAAATGCATAACACATTACAACGAGTTCCTCAAAAACAGACGACAATATTCTCAAATCACTTCAAAAAGTAAGGAATGCAAAGCAACAAGAAGACAAAATACCTGATGTTAGAGACAGCAAACCGACGCAAAAAATGATTCTCATCGAAAATGGAGCAATATGAGCCCGGAAATGACGACATAAAGTGCTGACATGCTAATAAATCGATAAACTCTAAGAGAATTAATGAGATTATCTTTTTTACAGGAACTTATTTTTATTTTCTATGAAATACAGCACCCATTTCTATCACTCTTTTTAAAAACATCATTTATGGCAAAATTTGTTATGTCTGCAGCTAAAAGAATATTTCTGAAACGTACAACAAGAAAGAACCTCGAAAACTGCCATACAGACAGATGGTTCGCCTCTTGCTAAAGTCTATAAGCGGGTATTGACCTTGAACAAAGTTCAGTTCGCAAAAATTTACGAGTGTTAGGGAAAAAACTCAATCAGGATGTTGGGGTTTTAATTTTTGAATTTAATAGTCAAAAATACTTTGCTTCCTTGCATACCACCTACTTTTCTTTTGCCTACCGCCGGTTGAGAGTGATTAAGGGAGTCAAAGATTTTTTTTTCTCCGAATTATTAACAGTGAAATAAATGTGCGTATATAAAGTTATTTATTTCGTTATTTTTTACGTTAGGGATTTAAAATTCCGTCATTGCAATATTATTTTCACGAACACCTTTATATACCCCGCGACCCCTTGTCTATTCGCGATCTTTGGTTCCCAGTTGGTGATTCGCGAACCACCGATTAGGAATCAATCAAAATACTTGTCTAAAACAATAGATGCTTTCGTGGAGGACTTTTTAAAGTTTCGTTTGGTTTAGCAGGTTATGGTAAAGCACACAAGGACTATCTGCTCAAGGAAAGGCATGCTTTCGTGGAGGACTTTATAAGAGAAACTGGCTCGTACACACGTTACACATAAAAACGCTCATGCAGCTAGCCCGTTTCTGAATCGAACCCAGGTTGGAACTACCAGAGTTGAGCTATTTTACTGCACGGCCGCTGGTGGGACGGACTTTCAAAGTTTAAGTATTTAGTTTATATTCATGTTACGCATGGAGAAAAAAAAAAAAAAAAAAAAAAACCACCTAATGCAACTGGCCCATTCGCCGAGATTTGACCTCGGGGGTACAACTATCAATATTCAGCGGTTTTATTTCCCGGCCGTTGATAGGCCATTTTATTTCGAAAGCCATTGCAAAGATCATTTAGTTATCTCGGATTATGAAACATAAAAAGTTAATTGTGTTCTGACCAGCATTCGAATCACAGATCTTTTACTTGTTAGTTGGGCATGATAACCACAAGAACGCGCACTACAGATATAAACAGCACACCATCAAGAGAACGCGCACTTCAGAGTACGATAATTCTTTACATCTTGACATTAGTCAAATCGTCATGCAACAGCACCAAGTTAAGTGATAATTTCCTACAGTATCATCACAACAAATAACAGGAACGATAACTTCATGATATTTCTTTTGCGTGAATAAAATCAACTCCAAAAACACAAAAGCAGGTTAAAAAAAATTGCGTATCCAAAAACGTTCAGTGTGGAAATAATGAGCATGCCAGTGATTTGATATACGTAAAGAATGGTAATAAACTGAAAACCGTACTTTTCCCAAATGTGGAGGGGAGATTAAACCAAAAATTTAAGAACGTAAAAAGTTTCGGGAATGTTCGGGAAAAAAGTTCGGGTTCGAAACTTTGAAATTACAATGCTAAGCATTCAAGGAGTAAAACGAAACGAGAAAGTGATAATATTTCTGGATAGTAAAAACCTCTCGAGCCGCGCACGAACCACGTCTCGCAGCAATTCAATAATTAATTTGTGATTCAAATAAAACAAAAATATTATACGGTGGACAATAAAAAAGGCAGCAAGAGAGCCCACCACGTGATTCGTGGTGGGATAATAACTAAAAGCACTACGAAGGGTCGTAAAAAATAATAATAAATTATTCCTTCCTACAAAATAATTTCGTCCGACACTCGGAGCAAAGGTGGGTTAAAAAAACAGGGGCCCCTTTACTCAATAATCATAAAATAGGAAGGACAATCTATTCGAACGGGGCTGGCCGAAAACGAAGAAGAAGACGGATCAAGCAGTTGTAAAATTGATTGTGGAAGGAAAAAGCGAGTCAAAACATAATACTCTTAAAAATAAAGAGAGAGAGAGAGAGCGAGGGAGTTGTGAAACTGAAATTTTACGATCTCCGAAGACTTTACGATCGGATCTTTTCTTTCAGGTTAGTAGAAGGGCATGTTCTGACAAATGATTTCTAAATACGGTTTTCACGACGCCCGATATTTAGGCGACGTAGCCTCTAAGAGATGCTTTGAGGTTATGGGATGCTGTCGCGTAGACTCCTTTGGCCCCAGAAGAAGAGAGAGTCTTCCGCACGGTGATGATAAAAGTTGGCAGTCATTACTTTAGTAAAAAGGTCCACTCTGTCCGTATTATTTACAGAAGGATTTCGCGATGAGGAACTAACGAGCCCTGGGTGTGATTTTTGCTTACTGGAAGCAGATTTGCATCGAAAATTTTATACACATTATTCGGCTGTATTTTGACAGTTTGTAAAGTCTCATTTAGTTTATTTAACGAGTTATTTTTATGTTAATTTACTTTCCTGTCCTTTCCATTTTCCTGCCAGAATGTAAATTTCTAACTCGTTGATATCCAGTTCAGGTAGAAAGGAGTTAGCAGTTAAAGGAAAGTTGTCTGGTGTAGGCCACGTTGCAAAAACTAATTCTCTTGAGTGTAGTTTCTGCGGCTTTGCGTTATTCTAGCCATCAGGCTTGTCACGCCGACTTTAAGTTCCAGCCAACGTACGCGATTTGTGTGGCCGTTTCTAGCTTACCTTTTACTTCGTTAAGTCAATTTCATTATCTTTGATTTAAGCCATAAATACTGTTTTCTATAAGCACGAGTGGTGCCTTCTCTTAACTTCTAATAGATTCAAATAAAAGAGTCCCTTATCCCCTTTTCTCTGCCCCTGTAGTACTTATAAGACATACTGATAATGCATTTTTAGGTCTCAAAACGTTTCGTACAGTTTATGTTACCCAAGAACACGAGACGTTACAAGTTTACAGAGTTTGACTTACTTTTCTTTGATAGCATAAACCAACAGCAAACTCCTAACAGACGTTAAGCGAATTATCGCTATATCTGGAGATTAACAAGAGAGCCTTGAAAAGGTCTTAACAACCTTTTTATGATTTTAGTCAGAATTTTAAAAGAACAGAAGTCTCGTGCTTGACCAACTCGGCCAGCACCTGTGGCGAGGTAATTTAAAGTGACAGTCCATTAAGAATTTAAGTAAGCTAGTATCAAAGACTACACAATTCAGTTTAAAGCGAAGTTGGCTCACAAATCTGACCGGAGTAGGTATTCAAATATTCGACAGCAAGTAACGCAAAGCTGAGTAATTCAGGCTATCAGAGCTGGGAGAAACGTAACGTGCACGCACACCGGCAGGAACAGGCTTTATCTTACAATCTCATACCCTCGACTTAAATACTCGATCTAATTTGCATTCTGGTGAGGAAACGCGAAAGAGATCTAAAATAACTGTTTATTCAAAATAATAATAACCTTAGAAATTTTAACATATGGATTTTTGTAATAATAGCACCGGAATGGTTGGACTCTTCCACGCACTTTCCCAAACCAACTTACACAACTTTTTCAAACCAAACGAATTCACGGATTTCCACAGCTGCATTCAAAATGCGGCAACGTGGTTTCAGTATGACTCCACTTGACTTTAGTTTCAACGCTTTTCATGAAATTCATGACATCTTCAAGAAATTTGCTTCTTTTTCATATCCCTTTTCCAAAATTGTGGTTAACGTCAACACGTCCACTCTCTTCATATTATTTCAACACTCCATAAATCGTTGCTTTTGAGATTTGACTACTTTCGTAACGTTTAAACCTGGCAATTTTTCTCCTTTCTTCACCACAATAGTTAAAAATCTGATGTGGGCACCACATGACTTTCTTGTACGGCCTACTAAATTATACGCATTTTTACTGAACTTCATTTAAACTTCTTTCCACGAATTTCATTAGAGATATTTCTTATTCAATCAATTCAATTCTCACTTCGCGGCAAGGCAAAAATACATAAAAATTCAAAACATCTTCATTAAAAACTGTAAAATGCAGAAAAACTTAAAATACCAAATACAGTTTTAAACAAACAGTTAAAATTAAAGTTTGTACGCCAAAATAACACGGCCAGCGGGCAGGAAGACAAAATTTTCGGTGCAAAAAAATTGAAAGCTAACTTTCGGTCCGAATGGGCAAAAAGACACTGAAGCTGGGACACCAACTGACTTAATTTCCTATTTGACTAAGTGTTTCAAATGTAAACAAATAGCGGCCTCTTTAGGCTTAGTAACACTTAAACAACTCTGGATAATTCTACAACTATTGCATGCAGATTAACTAAAGGCATAAAAACCTTAAACGGAACATAAAAAAAACATAATTCAATCACTTTTTAAAGCAAAAAATCCACAACTTACCAACATATAAGAATAAAAAAAATTGAGCTCACCGAGCCGAGTAACTGGTCGATTACAACCAAAAAGGACGTTGCATGTCTACATATTTATAGCAGTCCCATGTAAAAAATTCGAACGTTCTCAGGCTACTCGTTTTTGAGTTATGCGAGATACATACATACGTGCGTCTACACACGTCACGAAAACATCTGTTCTGAATTCATTTTAAATCCATTTTACAACCCGTTTTAGAAAGAAGAGTCCTCTATTCGGTCCGCGTGTACAGATGTCATGCAAGAACACAGCTCAGATGGATTCGAGAGCGATTAAAATGGTTATTTTCATTGAAATGTGATAATAGAAATTTTGCGCGATCGCAATATTCCCTTTACTTCATATAAGGAAGTAAAAACATACTGTTTAGTTTTTAATACTTCTTCTCATTTAATAAAGTGCCCTTCTTTAAACACATTTAACATTAACAACTGCTATTGTTGGGAAGAAAGTAAATCGTTGTTAACTCCGCAACTTGAAAATTTTGTGTACTTATCTTTATTAGCTCACACTCAACCGATGTAGTTATTTTATTCGCATCCCACACAATCTTTAAATTTATCTAGCTTATCTTATAGTATAACACAGCCAGTGAGGCTTGTTGGTGCTAATATATACTATTAGATACCGTCGCCTCGCTCACAACAGCATAGCAGTTAAGTACTGATAACCCCAAAACGACGCAATTAACACTATTACTTCAATCAATCTTCGGTCTTACGACTGGTTCTTCTCTTTGTTGAAAAATCTTCCTCAAGGCAGCATCGAAGAGAGGAAAAGAGGAGTAAAAATCCCAATCCCTTATTATTTACATCGCTCTTCATTAAGCTCTGGCGTTCGACCATCGTACGGTGGCTTCCTCTGGACCGTGAAAAGCTCGTTCGTTGCCAATAATAATGGCGTCCTCTTTTTCAACCTCCCGCCAGGTTGTTTTCTTTCTCTATCTTCCCTCCCTTCTTCCATGCATGTTTTCTTTTTCTTTTTCTCTTCAGTCCCGCCATTTTAATCACAACTTCTTTAAAACCTTGTTCCACACTCGCGGTGGTAAACAAGTTAAAAATTACGGATGCACACGGATGCTTTTCCATTAAAAATTTCTGACACACCCGATTTCAGAAAGTGTCGCAATATTTCGGGTAAGATGACACGAGACATCGGCCGGGGGGCGGGAATATTGGTAACAAAATATTTCCTTTTAATGGAAAATGTCTGCACGAATATGGTATCTCTAAACCTTGACATGTTCTCTATAACACTGGTCTACGGAGAAAGATCCTCAGACTATTTATAGAAGTAAGAACGATATTAAACCGTAAGGTTTTAACGGTCTGATTTTTATTAATAACTCGACAAATGAGAAACATGTTTTGCCCTTCCTTTTCTTTTTTGATTTCTCTCTTTTTTTTAGCGTATTTCGCTTTGATAGTGCTTTTACTTGCAGTGTTTTTAAAAAATGATTCATTTTATAACTATTTAAAATTTTAAATTTAGCTATTTAAAAATTTTAAACTCCCATGAAAATTTTTGTGTCAGTTAATAAACGATCAAAGATACCGTTAACTTAATTCTCTTATTTTAATATTAAATATGTACAAAAGACCAAATGATGTATACTTTGTTTCAAAGTGACAGAATTCAGGAAAATTAGGAAAATTAAAATTTGACTGAAGGATCATAATTTAACATATTTTGCTCACATTTTGATGATTGTATGGCTCTATCTTTGCTAATTCCTCCGTCTTTTGTTGAGTTTATTTTATATTTTACTTTTATGCACGCAATTTAGTTTATTTTTCCCATCAAAAGCATAATAAGAGAGCAAAACACATTTTAATCTCTTTCAGTAATTCTTGATGCTGAAAGCATTTTTAATGGAGTTTGAGTATCTGAGATGAAAATGACGATAAAGTTGGACACTAACTCATAGTTCTCCAATAACTACTTTAATTAATGTCGGCAGCTTAAAATTGCACAGATTTCCCCAAGTAATTAACATTCTGACACGTTGCAAAAAGTATTTCTCATGAAGTTACATATTAAATTACATTCAGATGGTCGTAAAACCTCAATTCCTTCCAATATTTCACCTATATTCAATTTTAGTCGATTAAATGTGGCAAAAAAATTGATCATAATTGGTCAGAAATCAATAATGCGAACAAACAAACAAACGCACAAACAGACATTCTTCTTTATATACACATATATATGCGAAAGTCTATTTTGTAAAACCCAGAAAAGAATTGTAGAAAGTTTGGTGAAGATAGCTACAGTAGTGGCTGAGTTATTACACGACAAACAAACATACTTTCTCCTTTATATCTCCAGGGTGTCTATAATTAAACTTGAAATTTGCGAGAAGTCTGTAGTAAAAACTACGCAGCAGAATTGCATGAAAACTGGGTAATGGCAGAATGAAATGATGGGAATTTTATCGAGCCCTCCCCCCCCAATAAAAACAATAAGTTTCAAAAACCACCATTAAATGGCGCTATGGAATGTAAACTATTGCCATATGTAAATGTCGTAACCATAGTAATCCTGTGCGCGCACAGCAATCCTATAAAGATGGAAGATGCGAACCACAGTTATACTCGTTTCTAAGTCAAGGAAGATGACGTTGACTCTCCAGGAACATGCTTTATTGGTGAAATTGTTTTACCAAAACGGAAATTCTGCTACCGAAGTTTTGCGGAAATTTCGCTTTGAAGCGGTTACGAAAAAGTCCACTCACTAGACAAGGACTAGCAAACGTGATCAGGAAATTTGAAGCAACGGGAACATTGGGGATTCAGTCAGGAAAGGGATGAAAGTGTATTGCAGCGCAGGTAGTGGATGATGTAGCAATACAAGTGGAGGAAGAAAAATCGCAAACCATCGGCAGCACTAGTGTTCGGCCTATTGCAGCATCTATTAACCAACCTCCATACACGGTTCATAAGATTCTTCAAAAGATCTTACGCTACTATCTGTATAAACTGTCGCTAATGCAGGAGCTCTTACCAACTAATCTGGATAGTCGACAAAGTTTTGCGTTGCGGTTTCTTTAGCTCCAGGATGAATGGCCATGGAACACTTGTGGACCGACAAGGCCCACTTTCATATGGAAGGTGCGATTAATTTGCGCAGTTGCCATATTTGGGCTGCTACAAACCCACATCAATTCCTACAAATTCCATTACACTCTTCGCATGTAACGGTTTGGTGCTACTTTACTGCAATCTTCATTGTGGGTCCGTTTTTTTCTCCAAGAGCACACTGCCGCACGGCCTGTGACATGCACCGTCACCGGTCAACGATACGCTTCATTATTAGAGCAATCCGTTACTCCGGCTCTTCAGGCAAGGCAATGTGATGCAACCACAGTGTTTATGCAGGATGACGCTCCTCCACACATCGCCCGTTGCGTGAAACAAGTGCTCCGCCGCCATTTCGGTGACGACAGAATCATCAGCCGGCAATTTCCTACAAATTGACCTCCTAGATCCCCTCCGACTTTAATCCTTGCGACTTTTGGCTGTGGGGATACCTCAAGGCCATGGTCTACCGTGATCCCATCACATTTAAAGAAAGTATACAACGCCATGTGCGTAACATTCCCCAGTTCATGCTGCGTTCAACAGTCGAACATGCAATTTTAAGCTTCCAGATGCAGACAATGGTGGACATCATATCGAGCATGTTTTGTAAACTTTTGTAGATTATTTATGTGTTCTCAATAAAGCTATGATACGCCACATAGAGGTAGTTTTTGAAACTATTTTTTTTCTTCGATAAAATTCCCATCATTTCATTCTGCCATTACCCAATTTTCATGCAATTCCGTTGTATAGTTTTTGCTACAGACAGCTCGCAAATTTCAAGTTTAATTATGGACATCCTGTATATAGACTATCAGTTTAAAACTAAATTATTCCTTCTTTAAAAACACAACCAAGCGTATTGCCACTAATCTTTTGTTTCAGATTAATTCCTAGTAAAGAACAAAAGTAATGTTACATAAAAACAAATATCGTGTGCACCACGCGCTGAGCGAAAAACGTTAAGAAGGACCGGAAGAAAGGGGGTAGATGCAACGATTGAAAAAGAGACTTTAATATTTTAAATAAGACTTTAATCAAAGGAACTTATTCTTCGTATTAAACTACTTTAAAATATCGATAAATTATGAATAGTATTTGTATGGCAATTATAATATGAGTTATTCATCTGTCCTGTTGCTGTGTTATTTGACAATAATAGTAATTATTATCCCCTTTTGCCTTGGGATTAACCGTAATTTCGAGACAATCGAGGGGTCGTTTCCACTCGCAACGCCTAACTGGGAGTTAACTGTATTTCGTACGACAAAATTAAGTCGGAGAGAATTCAAAATTTAGAGTACGTTTCCAAAAAATGAACACTAGTGAAAATGATGAATTTCGGCATTTAACGCAATCAAAACGGAAAGATCAGTCACAGGAAGGAATAATTCCTGCATTTAACGCAGTCGAAGCAGGAAGATTACTACTCAACATCGGTATTCTTTCCTTTTTCTTAATTTACTTCACATCAAACATTGTGACAAAAATATACATAAGCCGAGATTGCACAAACTGGCAAAGGAGGAGGGAAGGAAAAAAACCCGTTAACCTATTTCTACCGGCGAAATATCAACATATGAAGCTTTTAAAACTGAAATTAGAAGGGGAAATAAAAAAAATAAAAGACAAAAAAAAAAGCTGAAAAAACATTCAGCATTATTGTTTTTAAAAGATGCCGATATATGATAATTTATCACGCAATTCTCTGTTTATTCAAGCGAAAAAAAAAGTCGAATATATATATATATATATATATATAACGAAACAACACACAAGATAAGATATCTAGTTTTGTCCACTGACCTCAGTGCAAATGAGGGTTTTTTTTGTTAAAAATACATATACAAAAAAACAAATAAATGCAGAAGCGGTTGACTAAAACACGGCGCTCAGACATGCAGAACACGTCTTCGATCATTGGCCGTCCCTAAAGAAAACAGATCCACCCGTTTACTTCTTCATTTTCTGAGGAAATTTTCAGCTTTCGTGACCATGGGGGCCCCCTTACGAAGTTCAAAGAACTCGGCAGGTTCACGGTGTATCGAGTTTGCTAACGTTGCGCAACGCGTTGCGCAATACTTGCCGAGCTCCAGTTTTTCGGGCAGAGATTGACAGGAATGAGTTCTCTTTTCCGTTTCAGCGAATGAGAATATTCCCATCCACTGACAGTTAACCCGAAACGCCCGCGGGCGTTGAAGAGGAACTTGGTGTATGATATTTATATGAGCGTCGAGGAGATAATAAGACAATAAATCTCGAGAAGAATTACAGATTCTGATTATTCCGCTCTGCAACCTAAACAATGCTTTTCGGAGTGGAAAGCAGAAAAATTCTAGAAGGACAATGTAAATCACTCCCATTTTCAGATGATTACACAAATATTTCTATCAACACAAGTGTTTATGCTAACTGCTCACGAATAGCAGGAGGTATGCGTACTACTGCGTGACTGAAGGGTAAATTTCCACAATTACTTTCATGAATTTCAAGAGACTTTCTAAGATATCGCGAATATTAGATTTTCCAATATAAATGTATAGAATGAATATGCGAATTTCCGATTTTCAGTCTCTCTCTCTCTCTTTCTCTCTCTATATATATGTGTGACAAAAAATATGTAAAAGATAAATTATAATTCAAATTAGCAATAGCCCCTCAATGCTTAATTTGTTATTTCCCCTCTCTGTTCTAAAGACAGTAATCTTTTTCTAAACTGCGACATTTCGAGGCGAATCCATGCCATATGACTTTTACACAACACCGATGATGTGAATGGAACTAAAACTCAAACAGCCAATAATAATTTTACAGCAGTGTTAAATATCCAATCCAATGAATTGAGAACCAAAATTAAATCATTCAGAATGAAGCTGTCAGGACTGAGTGTTCGCTGCATATTCTTTGAAAACATCTTCTTGAACTCCTTAAATCCTGATCTGGAACAGGGAGCTGAATGCAGCTATGTTCTGTGGTAGAATACTGTGATTAAGTGGTAGAAGAACTGCACTTGAAAGGGATTTAAATCCTCTTTTATTAACTTAATATTATGTACAACCACTTCCCAACTCGGGAGGGTTACGGAAAGTAGAGACCGCTCTTGGGTCTAAAATGAACAATTAAATTTAAACTAAAACTAAATAGAAATTAAATAGTCATTGCTCACAGAGCTAGGAACGCGAGGTTGGCCTCTAAACTAAATGGTACGTAGCAAGATTCAACTAATACTGACGCACTTGGAATTACTTCAATAAGCAATCACGTAAAAGCGCTATGGCTTAGAATTTAAATGCTAGCTAGTCCGGCGAACGTCGAATAGAATGACCGAGGTCTGAGACTAAAAGCTCTCTCACTCTCAGAGGTTCTTACCTCTCGCTTAAATATAACTTGACTCCACTTCAAATTAGCATAAAGCTAAAACGCGCGCTTCTTCTAACGGGAAGTTGAAAATGAGAGCAGATAGAAAAGTGTAAATTAAAATAAAACTTTGTTAGTTTAACTAAAACCTTACAACTTAAGCGATTATTCGCTTGTTAGTGTTCTTGGGGTTCTAAGTTAGAACTTTAGAATTAATTAAGCCAACCCCCACAAGATTAACAGTACTAAACAAATTAATACTGCCAATAAATAGTGAAATTGCATTTCCGAAAGGGATTTCTTAATGTAAACATGCAATAATACGTATATACTAAATATTTATGTTTCTCGTTGACACATAACATATTTATATTCGAATATTTTAGGCAATGTGAGCAAATTAACACAAAGACAAAATAGTTTGAACTTTATTTACAATTTATAATACGAAATGTATATACACAGTCCAGTCACATTAATGTGACCACCACGTACTTTCCATGTCAGAGTT
>KK112342.1:0-26166 GCA_000611955.2 Stegodyphus mimosarum
GTGAGCAAAGTTTAATTAAATTTCTATTTAGGTTTAGTATAAATTTATCTGATTGTTAAGTTACGCCGAAGTGTGGTCTGTTACTTTCTGTATCCCTCCCGAGTTGGGAAGTGTGTAAATAATATTGATTTAATAAAAGAGGATTTTAAATCCCTTTCAAGTGCAGTTATTCTTCAGCACAGTATCTACACCAGAACATAGCTGATTTCAGCTCCCTGTTCCAGATCAGGACTTTAAGGAGTTACTTCAAAATGTTTGCCAAAGCTACGCACAGAACACTCAGTCCTGACAAAGTGAGTGACATAAAAGTGCTGTGTCATCGGCATAGCATGCTGGGAGAATATTTTCAATATTAGGAAGATCATTAATATAGAAATTATAGAGAAGCGGGGAAATTACCGACTCCTGTCGTAAACCCGCGGGAATTTTTCTTGTGGTGGAATAGTTATCTTGAATCTTAACTTGAAAAGTTCTGTTCTTTAAAAAATGAGCGATTAGATGGATGATGGCAGCTGGGAAATTATAGTTCATCAGTTTGTGATAAGACCGTGATGTCAAACTTTATCATTCTCTACGTCCATAAAAATAGCAACAACTACTTCCTTTTTATTAAAATTTTCACTTATGAATTCCACGATTCGACGATTTGCTGAGTCGTTGAGAATCTCTGGCGAAATCTGAACTGATAGTCTTTGATGATGTTATTTTCATTTATAAAAGTGGTGAATCGAGACTCGATAAGCCTTTCGAA
Organism: Stegodyphus mimosarum; assembly: GCA_000611955.2. NCBI lineage: Eukaryota > Metazoa > Arthropoda > Arachnida > Araneae > Eresidae > Stegodyphus > Stegodyphus mimosarum. The sequence goes on from KK112342.1 coordinate 752, forward strand.
AAGTTAGTCAATCGCAGGCAGAAGACTGATCGGTCTAAAGTTACTTGTGAGATTTCCAGCTTTGCCTGGCTTTTTAATGACAGTTAGAATGGCGTTTTTTGGGAATGTATTGAGTCTTAAACATGCGTTAAAAATATTTGTAATAAGGACGATGCCTTTCCTTGGGAAGTATTGCAGGGCCTTATTAGTGATATTGTCATATCCAGATGCTTTTTTTGGATTAAGTTTCTTTATAATTTTCAGTATTTCTTTGGAAGAAGTCGGGTTGTTTATATTTTCAGGATCTTTGCAGAGAAAATCGGTCACGTGATTGATTATATTGATATCATTTGGGTGTGGGAAATTATTTAAAGTAAACTGTTGTTCATCTTTATCAGTAAAGTGTTTGACAATTTTCTTAGGATAGTAAAATTTAGTATTATTATCATCTAGAATGGGTCCAATATTGCAGGGAGTGCTTCGGAGAGCTCTAGGAACTTTCCACACAGAGTGGTCCGAGTGCGAAAGACTTTCAATGAAGTTATCCCAGCAATTGTTCCTGTACTCTGGGATAAGTTTCTGAGGTTTCGACTGGCAGCGTTAAATCTTCTTTTGTCTTGGGTGAAATGGGAACGTTGATAAATTTTCTTAGTGTATTTTTCTCTGTAATTTTCTGTCTAATATTGTGTGGGAGAGTATAATTAGTCTGTTTTGGAGTAAATTTGGCGTGGATGATGGCTTCGTTGATTTTAGTGCTAAGATAGACTGTGGCACCATGAATTTCGCTGCTATTAGTCATTTTAGTGGTAGCAGATATGTTTTCTTCAAGGTGATAGGCATAGTTTTCCCAATTGCAACACTTTATAGGTGGAAGACCATGCTTTAAGCCATATAAAGTGAAGCATACTGGTAGGTGATCTGAAGAAACAGTTCAGCGGGTGTTTTTTACGTTGTATCATGTTTGGCCGTTCTAAGAGCAAACGCAAATTTATTTACATGATTATCCCAGGTAGAGTGATAATTCTTAATATAACTTCGAATATTTTTAACTACGTTTCTATTAACCCGTTCCGCTATGTTTGACTGCGGACGATACGGGACAATCTTTAGGTGACGTATGCCCAGTCTTGCACACATTTCCTCAAAAATATTACTAACAAATTGTGGACCATTGTCGGAAATAACTTTTAGGGGCGCCCCGCATTTTAAAATATACTTATTTAAAATTGAATCTACTACAATTTTAGCAGACGCGCGTTTTAACAGAATCAACTCTAACCATTTGCTAAAATGGTCCACTATAACTAAAAGATATCGGCTTTTGTTAACTTTACTTCTAGAATCCACTATAACTAAAAGGTATCGGCTTTTGTTAACTTTACTTCTAGGATAAGGCCCAATAAATCGATGCCTATTATTTGATTTGGGAATTCTGATTTAATACTATTTAGGAACCCGGCCGGGCGGAAATTAACATAATTATTTAATTGACATGTTGGGCACGACTGGACATACGCCCTAGTAAACTTTTGCAGTTCTGGAAAGAAAACTGCCTCGCGAACTCTTTGGACAGTTTTTCCTATACCTAAATGAGCTTAAATGGCACAATCATGCAACTCCTCTAATACATTCAATCTAATGCTAGCTGGGATAACCGGTCTATATTCATGGTTCTCATTAGTCGTTTTCGTATAAAATAACAATCCGTCAATTATTTCGTAATTTGCGGCCCTATTTCTTATCGGCACAACATCGGGATGACTGAAATTCTCAGGGTCGGCCAAATAATTGTATATATTTTTGAACTCCGGATCTTTTCCGAGTTCGGCTATTACTGTTTCACGAGAATCTAATACTTTGGATGTTAGCATGGCTATTCTAGCCGTATTCCCATTTTCATCCAAATTAATTCTGCTTAAAGCATCTGCCACAACATTTTCATTTCCCGGCGTGTGTTTAATTACTAGATTATATTCTTGTAATTTAAGTGCCCACCTTATTAATCTGGGTGATAAATTTTTTCAGAGTAGGGTCTGGTGACCGCAGCGTGGTCGGTGTATACAGTTACTGGAAAACTTCCAAAGAAAACACGAAATTTCTGCACTGCTGATAAAACTGCGAGAGTTTCCCTTTCCGTGGCCGAATAGTTTCTCTGGGTTTCATTTAACGTTTGACTGGAAAAGGCCACGGGTTACACATTTTGAGAAAGCACTACCCCAATCGCAAAATCTGAAGCGTCCGCTGAAATTTCTAATCCTTTATCCCCCTCCGGGAATTTTAAGACGAGGGCTTGAGTCAAGGCGTCTTTCAGTTTTTGAAATGCTGAGTTGGCTTTTGCTGACCACGAAAACCTAGCTTTCTTCCTCTTCAATTTCAGTAGAGGCTCAGCTATTTTGGCAGTCTTTAATGAAGGACCGATAGTATGAACGCATACCAAGAAACAACGCTAACTTCTTCGCTGTTTTAGGAACAGGATATTTTTGATAGCTATAATCTTGGACTGATCCGTTTCAATGCCATTCTGAGAAATTTCAAACCCTAAATAACGTAACTCTTTTGCGACAAATTTACATTTGGATGCATTTGTTTTCAAACCAGCTTCGCTTAACAATAAAAACACTTTTCTTAAATCTTGTAGGTGTTGTTCCAAACTATTGCTCGTAATTATAATATCGTCCAAATAAATGAACGTACTCCTACCAAGGACCGGTCTTAAGACAATGTCCAAGCATCGTTGGAAAGTTGCCGGCGCGCCGGATAAAGCGAAAGGCATTCTAAGAAATGCGTACGTGCCAGACTTCATTACGAAGGCTGTCTTAGGGATGTCTTCAGGTTTTATCCTTATCTGAAAATAGCCACTCGTAAGATCTAATGAGGACATATACTTTGTAGAGGTAATATTTCGGATTATCTCTTCGATTATTGGCAAAGGATATACAGGATATTTTGTGACTGCATTTAGCCTTCTGTAATCTATAGCAAAACGCCACCGCTTCGGGTGCGTAATCGGATAATCATTATTTTTCTTGCATAAAAGTACTGGGCTAGCATAACTGCTAGAAATCGAGGTAATTATTTTATTTTTCAACATTTCCTTAATATGATATTCAATAATTTCTTCTTTTACCTTATCGTAGCGATAAGGCTTTTGCCTTACTGGTTGGGCTTCCCCTGTTTGTATTTCATGATTCGTTACCTGCGTGAAACCCGGTACATCGCTAAATAAATTTGAAAACTCACTTACCACTGCTTGCAGCTTTTCTTTCTCTTGTGCCGGTAAGTGCTGTAACTTCAGCTACGGGGGCTTATCATTCTTTTTATCCACTGGCTGCATCAATAACGACAAGTTGCCTCCCTGAAAATCTGTCTTCGCTTCTGCCAATGTAAAAATATCCACACCCAGAATAATACACGTTTGCAGGTTTCGCACAATATAAAATAAGATTTTTACCTGCTCGTCGTTGATAGGCACAAAAATTGAAACTTTTCCTAGGCATCTACACTTCTCTCCTTAGGCCGCTATGACATTTGTGTCTCTTGCACTAAAAATTCTATAACGCCGAAAATGCTTCTTGAAAAATTTTTCCGAGATAAAGCTGCTTTGCGCTCCTGTATCCAAAAGAGCCGTCGCCGGTATGTTGTTAATTAAGACTTCAATCTTCAGTAAACTAAAATTTTTAACAACCACGGTGTTTAAACTAATTGTGGAAGGATTTTGCGAGACTCCGGACTTCTTCACCTTCCTTGAAGAAATCCATCTTAGTTTAAATCCTTCTTCTTATTCTGGTTACCATCTGCATCTTTGCCCGTTTTTCGATTAAAATCTCGTCGTTCGCCGCTCGACTTAGGAGATCCATTCTTTTCCGGCCATTGCTTCGCCTTGTTCCCGTAATTCTGTTGTGGTCTTGGCGTGTTCCACTGACTTCTTCGCTCAAATTGGCGACGTCGTTCATTGTCTGCAATTCTTCGACTTTCAAATTGTACGGCGAGGTCGAATAATTTATCCAAGGTCGTTGGGTTTCTGAGCTCGATAAAATCTTGAACTTGGGGCAGTAGCTTAGGAAGTATAATTTGAATGATTTTAGGATCCAGGCGACTTCCATACAAAAGCTTGAAAACTTGGATTTTTCTCAAGATAAAATTTGACAAATCTTCTATCTTTTCTTGGTAACGGCTGAAAAGTTCCGCGTCCAGTCTGGCTCGATCTCGTACGACAGGAAATGCTTTCACGAAGGAATTTTTAAAATTTTCGTAAGTGTATGTGGGGCATCCCGGTTCCCTCAAAAGATTCTTTTCAATACACTTGAGCCAATTTAGCGCTTTGCCCTTCAAAGCGCTGGTGGCAAGAGTGACTTTCTGAAATTCGTGGACTGGATATAACATGAAGTGGGCGTCCAATTTTTCCAGGAAATTAATTACGGCTGACTTGCAGTCAAAACTTGCCGCTGGCTTCCTGGATGCCCGCATGGTTTGTGCAATGTAGCCAAATCCTTCTAATGGAGGAGGTGATATCTCAGGGTTCTCCACAGGTACTGCAGGTGCAGGTATCTCAGGTTCATCTTCTTGTCTTTCAGACCATCCTCTCATTTTTCTTCTTTGGGGGCCAGTGTCAGGACTGAGTGTTCTGTGCAAACTTTTGGCGAACATATTCGTGAATCCTGATATTGAACAGGGAGCGGAATGAAGCTATGTTCTGTGGTAGATTACTGTGGTTAAGTGGTAGAATAACTGCATGTAAGAAGGATTTAAAATCCTCTTTTATTAAACCATTATTATTTACAGCCACTTCCCAACTCGGGAGGGATAACAGAAAATAATAACCGCAATTGGGTCTAACTTGAACAATCAAATAATTTAAAATAAAGTTAAATAGAAATTAAGTAGTCGTTGCCCACAGAGCTTTGAACGCGAGGTTGGCCTCTATGCTAAACGATCAATGCTGCGTAGCAAGATTTAGCTAATACTAACTCACTTAGATTATTTCAATAAGTAACAGCGCTAAGGCTTAGAATTTAGATACTAGCTAGTCAGGTGGACGTGGAACAGAGCTGCAGTGATCTGAGACTAAAAGCTCTCTCACACCGAGAAGTTCCTTGCCAACCCTTAAATACAACACTTGGCTCCACTTCAAATTAACATAAAGCTGAAACGCGCGCTCATTCTAACGGGAAGTTGAAATAAGAACTTACCGGAAAGAGAAAATTAACATAAAACTTTGTTAGTTTAAACTAAAACCTTACACAGTGAACAAAGCTCCCTTGCTTTTTAGAAACTCATTTCACAGCCAATATTATTCAAGAGACGAAATGGTAATTGGGGCGCGAAAGAGTTCTTTAACAGTGTTCCCCCTTTCAAAACGTTTCTTCAGAAAAATGGAATGCCTTTGGGACTCAAACCCACCGGGAAGAAATATAAATTTCTAAAAGAACTTACCATTTATTAAATAGATTACAAATATACGTATTAATGCTAATGTTTTAATCTGCAATGGATGAATCAGTCTGTAAACTCTGAAAATCTTAAATGATTTTAACGACATGAGATTCCTATGTTATTTTATTAGCCGGCTAAATATCATTTGTTCCTCCCCAAACCCTTAGCGTTTGAAAAACATAGTTTCCGAACAAAGCGGTTGAAACAGCATGAGAAGAAGGAGATACATTTTAGCAAATATTTACGTGGCATGAGTATCGTTTAAGTACTTCCACGGATCTAGCTAACTTAAACTAATTATAAACCATTTTCGTAAATCTAGAATTGAGTTTATATTCTTCCATCACTGGCTTCAATAAAAAAATTGTAGAATGCATTAGAAATTCCTTAGAAACTTTAAAAGATATTTTTGTAAGAGAGGAGAAGATTGAAATAATAATACACTTCTTTGAAGTTACTTTCCATAAGATTTACGAGCAATTGTCTAAAAATAATGGATTGGTTAATAAATATATAATCCATTCAAGAGGAAAATATTAGAATTAATACGTATCTTACATTCGGTTTTAAAAGTAGAAACGTTCTTTTAGAAACTTATATTTCTTCCCGAGGGTTTGAGTCCCAAGGCTTTCCATTTTTCTGAAAAAACGTTTTGTGTGTGTGGGAGGGGAACAGTGTTAAAGAATCTTTTCGCGTCCCGATTATCATTTCGTCTCTTGAATAAAATTGGCTGTGAAATGAGTTTCTAAAAAACAGTGGAGCTTTTCTCACTGAATGTTTGAAAGGACCTAAAGGTTGGTCTCCAAAAGAATCATAACATCATGTCGAAACGGCTCAAAAGAATTATAAATATACACATCATGTATGAACAGAACATTTTTTCCAAAAGAATTATAACATCATGCCATAAGAGAATCCCTTGTCATCCAAAAGAATTCAAAGTTTTAAAGAGAAAATTGATACAGGTTTCAAAAACATTCTTTCCAAAACAAACAATATATTTATCAATCAAAGGGAAAACCAATTCAAAAATATCCAACCTGTTATCCAGGATCTTCAAAAGCATACGCTGATCTGAACGGAAACACCAACTCTTTATATAGATATGCAATTCATTTCGAAAGTGAAAATGGTAAAGCGAGACCGAAAAAAAAATATCTCAGAGAAAAATCTGAAACATAGTATATTAGAAAAGAAACTTTTTGTTAATTTTATAAGGTCTTTAGCCATTATAAAATTAATGCTTACCCTTTTGATTTTCTTAGAAAATAGATTTCGAAGCACTCATATTCCATTCTTGGAAATCTATTTTCCAAGAACTAATTTTCTATTGTTCGATCTATATTCTAAGAAAACCAAAAAGGGAAAACTTTAATTTTATAATATCTAAAGATATTATAAAATTAACAAAAAGGTTTTTTTAATATATATGTTCTCAGATATATATTTTCAAATTCTAAAAAATATTTTTCCAGCAAACTCCAAAAAATGACTTTCCTTATCAACTTACAGAAAGAAGACACGTTTTGTGTTTTCCTATGTTTTGGAAAGTGGAGAAGGTTTCAAGTGAATCATTTTTGACTGAAGACCTTTCTACTCTTAAAGTTCCATTCTTGAGAACCATATTGGAGATGACCTTGCATCTTATATGCTCTAACCACCACATTTTTTCGAAAAGAATTATAAATTCATGTCTAAAGAGAAACGATAGATTGGTTATCAAAAATTCGGTCCGCATTTTCGAGACGAAACACATGTCTAAAGAGAAACGTTGGATCGGTTATCATAAATATGGACCCCATTTTTCCAAAACAATATATATAATAGTCATAAGGTTTTAAGAGAAAGGTTGGGTCGAATCTCATTTTTTCAAAACAATATATATAATAGTCATAAGGTTTTAAAATAAATGTTGGGTCGAATCTCATTTTTCCAAAACGATATGTATAATAGTTATCAGGTCTGAAGAGAAATGTTGGGTCAAATCGGTGATCCCATTTTTTTCAAAAAAATCATAAATATACACAATAGTTATCATGTTTGAAGAGAAATGTTGGGTTGAACTGGTAACCACATATTTCCAAAAGTATCATAAAATATATGTAATAGTCATCATGTTTGAACAGAAATGATGGGTCGAATCGGTAATCGCATTTTTCCGAAACAATCATAAAATATATATAATAGTCATCATCTTGAAGAGAAATGCTGAAACAGTTATCATAAATTCTTGATACAGGTTTCAAAAAGAATCATTCATAAGCATCTTATTCGCTTCAGGTTCCAAAAGAAACATAAAAGCTATATCTATCCAAATTCCCAAACCATGTTAGTTTCTTAGAAAAATGATGTCTAAACTTGTTCCATAAGTTAACATTGGAAAACAGTTAATTTTATAATGTCTAAAAACAGTATAAAATTAACAAAAAATGTTTCTTTTAATGTGTGTTTCGGATTTTTCTCTGAGATATTTTTTTCCAGTCGGTTTCACTTTCGAAATGAATTGCCTATCTATATAAACAGTTGGCGTTTCCGTTCAGATCAGCGTGTGCTCTTGAAGATCTAACATCTCCTTCAACTGAATATAATAAATTCTATATATTTTATGGTTTTCTTGGAAAAGGCTAGTGGATTCGGTAATGGTTCAGAGCTTGGACATGGTAATTCTACATATTTTGGAAAAACAGCCAAAGATTTTTCTTGCCCATGGCCTTAAAATATTTTGTGCTATAACAGATTCAAATATGGAAAATAGATTTGAACGACCATTTTGTTTCCTTGTCGAACCTATATGGACCTGTTCGTTTTCTCGTCAAACCAAAAATGCACCTTTCCTTGTCGAACCACCATTTTGTTTCCTCTTCTAGTCAAGATTAGCTAGAGTTTTGTTTCCCCTCCACATCTGAAAAGTATATTTTCTGAATGGGTTCCGGTGTTTGAATACTTTTGTGACCGACTGTACTAATTAGAGCTTTACAAGTTGTTTCAACTGACATATCAGATGTGGGAATTACTTCCGACCATCGCATGAAGCGATCGATTATGGTCAAACAATATTGATAACCTTCAGAATTTGGTAATGGGCCAATAAAATCTTTGTGAATATGAGAAAATCTGGTATGAGGAAGTAAAAATATCGAAATGGGTGATTTTGTATGTTTGTGTAATGTGCATGTTAGGCCAAAAGTAACGTCTGCGTATCAATTTTGAAGTGGCAGATGTACCGGGATGCGGAAGGTTGTGAATACTTTGGAAGATGATGGGTCTAAATGAAAAGGGAATGAAAGGACGAGGGACATTGATTGTGGAGTCACAATAAAGATAAATGTCTTGAAGTGGAAAATACTGTTTCGAGAGCTTCAAAGAAGAAGATTTAGAAGTTAGTAATTGTTGTAGTTCATTGTCTGTGAGTTGTGCTGAGGCTAACTGTTTGAAATCCAGAATAGGTGAGCGAGAAACAGAATCTACTTCTATTCAGGAGAATGTGTCAGCAATAACATTTTCCCTACCTTTAACATATTGTATATCAGTGAAAAATTGAGAGATATAGTCTAGGTGTCTCAGTTGTCAAAGAGAGCACTTTTTTGCTTTTTGTCTGAATGCGAATGTTAGTGGTTTTTTGTCGGTAAATATGATGAAGTTGCGACCTTCTAACATACGCCGAAATTTCCTGATAGACTCATATACTGCCAGAAGTTTGCGGTCATGTGTAGACCATTTCCGTTGGCTGTTATTTAATTTTAAAGAAAGGAATGCTATTGGCTCAGATTTACCATTTTGGAGTTGCATGAGAGAGCTGCCAATAGCAATATCCGATGCATCGGTTCAAAGACTGAGTTGAGCACCAGGAATTGGGTATTTTAAGAGGGTAGCTTTTGTAAGAGCTTCTTTAGCTGGTAAAAATGCCTTTTCGGCATTCTCAGACCACGGAAGAGGATTTTCAGTCTTCTTAGTTGGACGGAGTGATTTCTTTTTGTTAGAATGACCTTCGAGAAACTTAATTAAAGGTGACAAAATGTGCGCTGCAAGTGGCACAAATCTGCGATAAAAATTGAATAAGCCAAGAAATCTGCGAAGCTGTGTTAAGCTTGTTGGTCTAGGAAATTTAGAAATGGCATCAACTCGATCTGGAATTGGAGAAATACCTTCTTTTGAGACTTTATATCCTAAGAAATCTAAGGTAGGAACTCCAAATGTACACTTTGAGGGTTCGATTTCTAAACCATAATGATCTAATCTTTGAAAGAAAGCTTGTAGATTGTTAATATGCTCTTCGTGGCTTTTTGAGGCAACAAAAATATTATCAATAAATATATATACACCGGTTAAACCTCTCGTCACCTCATGGATACCTTTAAAACGTGCTTGATTAATTGCACAAACCAAATTGCATCCGAGTACTCTCGAAAAGTCCAAATGGTGTGCAGATAGCAGTTTTATGGACATCCTCGGGAGCAATCGGAATTTGATGAAACGCTTTGACTAAATCTACATGGGAGAACATGTTGCACCCATGGAATTCACTTGTGAAATCAATAATACTAGGGATTGGATATTTGTCCTTTTAAGTCTGAGGATTAAGGGCTTTAAAATCACCGACAGGACGCCAATCATTCATATCTTTTTTAGGGACCATATGCAATGGCTAAGAGTAATTGCTGTTCGATGGGCGAATGTGGCCTAAATCTAACATATGCTGAAATTTTATTTTCGAAATTTTCAAACGATCGGGTGCAAACCGACGTGGTTTGGCAAAAACGGGAGGGCCAAAAGTTTCAATATGATGCTGAACTGAATGCTTGACAATTTGGTTTGCATAAGGAGCTAGAACAATACGAGGAAATTCATTTAAAAACTTACCATAATGATTATTATAAATTACGTATTTCACTGAATATATACTAGCAACATGTAAAATACCATAAGAATTTAATTGTGTAATCATGTCCGGGTCATCGCATTAGTGCTGCATCGCATGAGCGGGACTCGATCGTGGGTCTGTTTACTGCGAGTCGAATTCTTAACCGCTAGCCCAAAAGAGCTCCATTGCGCTAGGTTCAAGAATTCCAACTCTTCCATTTTGAGAGAGTTGAGTTGTTCTCGAGATCGCTACAAGTGCATCAACATTGTCTATAGTACATGTAATGCTCTTGAAAAATTTTATGTTTCTAAAGTTACTGATCTTAAATGTATGCTAATTTAAAAGGATAATGAAATGTCCCTTTAGAAATGTGTCATAATTCAAGTTATTTTTGAGAAATTATGTGTAATTTAACCCTAATTATATTTCAGAAGTAAATCTGAGAAATTGCACAAACCCTCTTTAATCAAACAAAGGAAGGAAATTCTTATTTTCGTCACTGTTGATTTTCTACAAGACCAAAGCAAAAGACCTGATAAAACATTCGGATTAAATATCCTTCTTTTCTCTAAACTAAATCTAATCTATATCATAAAAGTGCCTTTAAATTCATTTAGCTATTATTTTCATTAGCTTCTAGAATTATACAATAGTTAGTAAATTGCTTTAAATCATGTGGTTCTTTTTCTCGTAACTATTCCGTAGAGACGCTACGTTCCTTATCAGCAGTCAATCAACAGCTACCCTTTGGACACCCATTTCTCACTCCGGAATTTTTTGAGAGGGGAAGATGGAGATCTTTGGCATAGATAAATGCAGTAGACTGTTATCTTTGTTACTAGGGTCTCTTTCGTCTCTCAGAATTATATGCTAATAAAAGTACAGTGTACCTGAATTTGTTAAACTAATGCTTTAATAAATAATGAGGATTAAATAAATAAATAAATAATAGATTTAATTAATAAAAAATTTAATTAACAATCGTAGTTTAGGAAAATTTTCTGCTTCTTTTCCTTTTCTTTTTATAGGACCCCATTTTTTTTCGCCTCTCTCTCTCTCTCTCTATTACATTTGGGCAATTTATTTTATTTTATTTTGTCCCGTCTTTTCTTTCTGGCCTTTCGAACTCGAACAAAATGTACGAGATTCATTTTTACTCTCCTCTGGAATACGAAATTGCCCCCTTTCTATATACCTTTCCTTCGCCCCTAAGCTTGATTTTTCGCCCATCGGTGCAGAAAGACTTAGCGTATGCAATACAAGACTTTGTCTACTTTGTCCGTCTACTTATTGCTCAAATTAACAATAATACCAAAAATACGCAAATATACACAATGTTATCAAAAAAAAGTTATAGCTTGAGAAATATAATCTTATATTCTATTTTTAAAATAAATGTTAATGAATATGAATTTGCACATTGCTGGAATAACAATTTTAATTCAAGAAACCGGATTTTCAATTTCTTACGAATGCCTGTTTCAAGTGTTTTAAGAAATTCAGTACAAGCTAGGAGCTGGAAATTAATTTACATTACTAAAATTTTACATTAATATCGTTTGGTGTTACTTCTCAGGAACGTGCTTTTCAGCAGATATCTTCAAATGTTTTCCTTTTTTGATTCTGCTATTTGTTGAATTCCATTCACAGCATTTCAAATAAATAGTAAAGTCCTCTTTCCAAAAAATACTCAGACCTCAGTGACCTATTTACCTCAGAGAATTAAAAGATAAAGTATATGAGAGTATATTTACACAATGTACATTCTTTTTGCAATGACTCCAAAAATTTCCCCAAACATGTTTTCTCCAATGACCTTAAAATGTGCTTACAGAGGAAAATTTGGCCATCGCTTAATTTCTTAATTTTTATATGTGAATTCCCAGTTAATGTATTTAGATAAATACTACACACACAAAAAAAAAAAAAAAAAGGGGGGAATATATCTCCCGTTCTACTCGGGGGGGGGGGGATTGACGAAATTCAACTTGCGTTTTTCATGTCTCGAAAGCGTGACTTAGGATATGTATTAGGTTTATATATGGCGTTGTTCTATTTCGACACAAAATCGGATAGTTTCTGAAATGACATGCCATTTTTTTCCATATTTCGATTTTACGACTCAAATTATACCAAACTGCCAAGTTTTGTAAAAATCGCACGGGTAGTTTTTAAAAAATTAGCTCCTCAATGTTAATTGAATCTGATATATATTTGTTAATATCTCTTTTTTTTATTAAACTTACTTGATTCCCCCTTCCAGAATTCGAAATTCGGACTAATCCAAATATAATTCGCACATTTTTATGATTTATTTTTTAAATTTGTAATTTTAAATAACTTTTATAAATTTTTCGAAAAACTTTTTGTATTATAAGATACAAAATTTTTAACATCATCTTAAAGTAGATGTATATCTAGGCACACTTGCAAAAAATTAGTTTTTTCAAAATTTCCTAAAATATACGTGAATTTACACATTTGCCTGTTTTGTAATTTGGCATATTCGTTACAAGCGATAATAACGCCCAAATGTTGTTTACGCAGTTTATTAAAATTATTTGAAAGCAATGAACGTGACTTTTTTACGTATGTGTCTGTGTATATTTATATATTCTTATAATAAGTTCATCATTTATTCCACTCTCAGTTGGATTATCTTCAAGAAACCATTGTGTACACTGTGGGGGGAGGACAGTTCTATATCTCCCATTCTACTGGGCCAGTTGACGAAATTCAACTGGCGCTTTTCCTGTCTGGAAAGCGCGATTTAGGATATATATCAGATTTATATATAGCATTTTTCTAACATAGGTATTTTGACACAAAACCGGACTTTTTCTGCAATAAAATACTAATTTTTTTCCATATTTTGATGCTACGACTCAAATTATGCCAAACTACCAAGTTTTATAAAATTTGCATTAGTAGTTTTTAAAAAATTAGCTCTCAAATTTTAGCTCCTCTATGTTAATTAAATTTGATACGTATTTATTAATATTTTTTTTTCTTAAACTTGCCTGATTCCATCTTCCAGAATCCGAAACTTAGCCTTAATCCAAATATAATTCGCACATTTTTTATGATTTATTTTTAAAATTTCTATTTTTAGATATTTTTTTTTAACTTTTCGAAAAACATTTTGTCTTATAACCTGTCAAATTTTTAACATCTTCTTAAAGTAGATGTATTTCCAGGCACACCTGCAAAAAATTAGAGTTTTTTATTCAAAATTTTCTAAGATATACAAGAAATTACATATTGTCCCGTTCTGAAATTTGGCATCTTTTTTTTTGAGCGATTATATCAAACGTGGCTTACGTACTTTGTTAAAATTATTTTAAAGTATGAAAGATGATATTTTTTCCGCTAGTCTGCAATGCAAAAAAGGAAAGGAATATTAGATTGCTATAAATTAAGAAGTTCGCTAAGTAAATTATTCTTGTCGCAAAAGTGAAAAAAAATACGCGAAGTTAAATTTTTGAATTTCTCCGTAAATTTCGCGCCAAATAAGCTAAGCATAATTTGAATAGTAGAATCTAAATATGGAAAAAAATTGGTATATTATTTCAGAAAATGTCCCATTTTCTGTCAAAATACGTATGTCAGAACAATGTTATATATAAGTCTAATACATGCTTTAAGTCACACTTTCGAGACATGGAAAACTCAATTTGAATTTCATCAATCGATCCAGTAGAACAGGAGATGTAGAACTCTTCCCCCTTTTTTTTCGCAGTGTACAGCAGATAAATCTACATGGAGTCAAACACATGGGTGTAGAGACTCGATTGAGTTTTGTTCTGTATACTTGAAAATATACAAAACACAGCAATTCTCTCAAATGTCAAAAACTAAGGGTACTGATAATCAGAAAGCACCCATCATTCTCTTCAGCAGATTAACTTAGCATTAACAGTATAGAACATTACTGTAAGAAGTGGTTGCATTCTTAAAGCAATATTTTGTGCTGCTTATGGTAAATGAGTTTGCTCAGTAAACAGTGATAGCAATAAGATGCTTATGTACAGTCATCCAATTAGCAAACTCCTCTATAAACTGTGAACTATTTTCAATCAAAAGTGTTTTTTTGTATGTTCCATTCTAAAACTTATGATTGCTTTCTTCCTATTTCAGAAAAAATACGCTGCCCTCCAAAAAGTAAAGATCAAAAATGGACCAATGAGCTTCTGTTGCTCTTGTGATGCTGAATCTTTGAAACTGTGCATATGAGCGCATGTTATTTACGTTTTGTTTTGCGTTTCTTTCGCTGTTATTAATGAATGGCGTATAAATGGTGTTCTCATTTTAGTAGAAAATCTCGCAGTGCTTTCATTTTATAAGTTTATTTAATCGTCAACATTCCTCTTTCGCGAAACTTAACACTCACTGATATTCGGATTAATATTCGTGGCATACTATCGTTCTTTATATGGAGAAAATGACTCAAGCTATAATTAGCCTCGAATATTAAGCATAACACATGTGGATTAAGATAATTCAAATGTATGATTTTTTTACTAACTGAAAGTTTTGCAATGAATATAGTATTTTCTTATCTCAGTGCTTGCATTCCTTTGATTTTGAAAGCGTGAGATTCAAAATATATATTGTGAATGATCTGATTATACCTATTACTAACATTAAAAGTTATAGCATATGAATGAATTAAACACATTCGTTTGAATAAGATAAAGGCATTCTATTTGAAGAGTATTTCTTGTGCAGGTAATAAATACATTTACGAGTGAACAGTTGCTAATGTGAAATTTCACACATTAAACGTGTAGTAATATAAATAAGAAAAGTTCACTTTGAATAAAATGGTGCATTGGCTATTATTATAGAACATCTTTTTCATATACAGTGCAATAAAAAGTGCAGAGGCTTCTACTATTTACATATATAATTATATTTATATTTAATCTAAATTCGACTGCAAATTTTCAGAAAAATCCATGATGCTTTAATTAATTTGTACAGGAATATGCGTGGCAAAACATTTTCAGCCATCTTGCTTAAAGGCCACGCTCGGCAAAGGTCATGGGAAATGAGGAAAATATTACTAGAAGCCGACTGGTCCATTCTAGAAACCACTTCCTCGGTAGCAATACAGATGTGCACTTACGAAATAGGCTAACATGCTGATAATACGTGCAGAGCGAAAACTAAATTATATAACATTTCCCCCACGCAGTTGGTGATATATTTTTATTTGAATACATGTTGCCACATTTACAATATAGTTAAAATCGGCCAATCAGAATAACATGCAAAGGTTACATCATTCGTTACACCGAAAGCGGAAATCATCCGAAAACAAAACATCGTTTCTGTGTGCTGACGTGATTACATTTTTCCATTTCTATTTCGAAAGGTGAAGAATGGAAGTATTAAAATAATTCCGTCAAATACGCATGAGCAGTGCTTCTCCGATTGAACTAGTTAATTTTAGTTTTATATTTGCAACAGTAGATATATAAGTTTTTAACTTTAGTGAAACCATGAACTCTAAAAAAATGTAAAATCGGGGATGAATGTCGTGTGTTTAGTGAAGAATGGACAAACAAATATTTCTTTGGTAACACAGGGAATAAATTAGAGTGTTTGTTGTGTCATGAAACGATATCCGTATTTAAAGAGCACAATCTGAAACTATATCAAGAAAAAAAAAAACATTTGGTTGCAAACTTTCCCTGTATGAAACGCAAAATAAAAGCTGCTGAGCGCTTGAAATGGCTGAAGACCCAATAAACATTATTTTACAAAGCAACCAATACTTCAAAATAGTGCTACCGAAATAAGTTTCATGGTAAACCTTGCTAAACACAACAAGTTTCTTTCGGATAGCGAGTTTATTGAGCAGTGTACGGTAGATTGTTTAAGCGTATTGTGCCCTGATGCGAGAAGCAAACCTGAAAGCATTTCATTGTCAAGAAGAAATATAAAAGTTTGGCGCATTGACTTAATCGGTGATGAACTCGCGGAGCAGCTGAAGACTGCGAGCAAAAACTTCTTTTGGTTTTCTTTGGCACTGGATGAGAGCACAGCTAACGAAGACACTGAAGAAGACTCCTCTTTATCTCTGGAATTAATGAAAATTTGTTATCACATGAGAATTACTTGGCCTACAATCAATGAAATATAGAAACACTGGTCAGGACTTCCTTGAGTGTGCTGAGAATAGTGTGGGAAAAAGCGGCTTATTATGGAACAAAATGGCAAGCATTGCAACAGATGGAGGCTGGAGCTTTCAGTGAAAAAAATGTAAGTACGCTTAAGCTTTTAAAAACCAAGTTATAAGCACAACAAACAAACAGTTTCATCTTGTCCTTTCATTGCATTGGAGCTTTTGCATCAGAAGAGCCTTTTCAAAGCTGCGCTGGATTTAAAGCATGTGGTAGATCCTATTGTTAGTGTGGTGAATACAATCAGAACAAGGGCACTCTACTACTAACAGTTCAAATCTTTTCTTGAGGATGTGGAGGCACAGTATGAAGACGTAATTTACCACAATAGTGTGAAGTGGTTGAGCCAGGGCAAAGTGATAAAAAGAGTCTGGGCATTGCAAAATGAAATCCTCTTATTTTTGGACACGAAAGAGATATCTTATGATTTTGTTGCAAAAATAGGATGTGAGGAGTGGACATATGAAATGACGTTTCCAGCTCATATATACTGGTGTGCAAAACTTAAGCAACAATATAAAAATTTAGCAGATAGCCATGAAATTGCAGAAAAGGAGGTCTGGAGATCAGTACAATGAACACGTAAGTCAGTAGAAACGTCATGCGTATGCAAATATCAGGAACAAAACGTCAGAGGCGACGTGAGCGTACACAAAATGCGTGATGTCGGTGCGCGCAGCTCAACAGTAGAATAAAAGGAAGGACGGAGGCGCAATTCAACATATTCGCTGCAAATGCCAGTGAATCTGCACGTGAAATATGGCTAGAAGAAATCACCTGGACGACTTCACACGTGGAAGAATGATCGGAAAGCTGGAGAAGGGTGTACTGTCAACAGTGTAGCTGCAGATTTCGGAATCAACAAAAGTGTCGTTTCGCGCACTTGGAAAGCGTTCCAAACCACAGGTACAGCTGTTAGAAAGGTTGGTGGTGGCCGCCCGAGGACGACATCTGCAGAGGATGACCGATATATCGTGCTGCAGGCGAAAAGAGTCCGACAGCAGTCAGCAAGCCCCCTTGCTCAGCAACGGGGCGACAAGTCTCGCGGTTTATTGTGGCCAGACGCCTTCATAAAGGGAGCTATTCACCCGCCGTCCTGAACGCTGCCTCCTGTTGAAAGTTGGCCACCGACGCCACCGTTTACAGTGGTGCTGAGAGCACAAAAACTGGACAAATGATCAATGGAGTCGTTCCTCTTTACGGATGAGAATCGGTTCAGTACCAGAAGCGATTCTCAACGCGTTTTGATTTGGAGAGAGGTCGGGACGCAGTTTTATCCCAGTAACATCAAGGAAAGACACCGTAACGGTGGTGGTCCTGGTGTTATTGTCTGGGGAGGCATTATGCTGAAAGGGCGAACTGAGCTCCACGTTTTCGACAGAGGGTCTGTAACCGGGGATCGCTATTGTGAGGAGGTACTCCTTCTCCATGTGCGTCTGTTCCGAGGTACCATTGGCCCAGACTTAATTTTTATGGATGACAATGCAAGGCCACATCGGACTCTTGTTGAGGAGCTACTGGAAAGTGAAGATATCACTCGAATGGATTGGCCAGCGTACTCCCCAGATTTAAATCCCATCAAACATGTGTGGGATGCTTTGGGAAGACGCACTGCAGCACGCCTACATCCTCCGAAGAACACCCAACAACTCAAACAGATGCTGATTGAGGAATGGGCAATCCTACCGCAAGAAATGTTGCACCAGCTGGTTCTGAGTATGCGGAGACGGTGCGAAGCAACCATTTCAGTGAGGGGAGGGCATATCTCATATTAAGAAACATCTGCTTGTTGTTCTTCCTCTTGGATAGACAATCATAAGTCACAATACTATGCTTTCAATAAAGCTTGTTTTTGTTTGATTCCATACCGTATGCATTGTATTCCTTTTTCGGCTCCGATACTTTCGTCATCCTTTACGTACATAATACTTTCCTTCATTTCTGCATTTCATGCCTCTCAGTTGATTTCTCGTGGAGTTATGGCAAAAAACCCTGCTGTTGCTTAAGTTTTGCACACCAGTGTATTTGAGAAACTGAATGAATTGAATGAGATTTTTCAAGGAAAGGGGTTGTTTGCTCATGAAATGTGGAATTAGGTAAAATCATTTAAAGCAAAACTAAGTGCCTTCACCTGCAAGGAAAGCAGGTGAAGGCAATTTTTGTGATTTCCTTTTATTAGGAAAACAAAAAGTACCTGAAAGTGTTTCTGTTAAGAATAGATATCATCTGCAGAATTTGAAGGACGAGGTCCCAATACAATTTTAAGATTTTAAGAAAACTAAGCGTAAATTCAATTTGCTCTCTTATCCAATTGCTACTAATATTGATACAGCACTTCAGGAGCTGTAGCTTGAACGCTGACCGTTGCAAAGCTTGAACTCGTCGGTACTTCGGGAAATTCGGAATCGCTGAAGTCCCGGGGAGTCCGGACATCGGACTTTGTAATGTATTTGTTTATATAATGTAACATGAAAATCTAAAGCAATGAATCTGCCTGAAAAGTAAAAATACAGGGGTAAATCTATTTAACATTGAGTAAATGGCTATCTCGCTGTATTGGATAGATATCGCCACGGTAGCGATGATTTTGGAGACTAATTTTTGTCGCCAAAATCGCCAAGTATCACCAAATTTGGCGTCCTTTTGGAGATATTTTGGTCCCGTCCCCGTGTGATGGGTATAGTAATTGAATGACTGTAATTGATTCAATTATGCAATTGTAACCATACCCGGCCTTTAGATGTAACTCTATCCATGCTTTCCAGTAATTTAGAGAAATGGAATTTTTTAGAGAAATTTTGAGCGGTCGATTGAAAACAGTTGTTTAGTTCAACTTGAGTTACAAGTATTGATTTAACTCCGTGTTAGTTTCACCGTTTAAATGCGCTTTGCATTGCCTTGTGCTTAGCATTCTTAGTTGTTTGAAGTGTAACTACTGACTGCATTCTGTGATACTGAGGAGAGCTGTAGGAATATTTTTATCGAAAGTTCCAGAACTGTCAAGTGTTTCTTTTGGTAAAATAAATTTTAGCAAGCTATCATCGGTTCTGCGTGCATTCAATCTCTTACGAATCCGTACGCACGCAACAATATCGTTAAAAAGAGGAAAAAATAAATATAAAATTCTTAATATTAGTTTGCTCCTTTAAAACATCTTCCAAAAATAAGGATTTACTTATTAAAATTTATAAAAAAAATTAATCTTTAGCCCATTGCAGAAACTGGTAACAAGAGAAATGTAAAGGCATGTGCAAGTAAATAGTAATCAAAAAGATGAAAGTGTCCCCACAAAAATATTGAAATGTAGCAGATCAACTAAATGCTTTTTACTTATTTTTTAATATAAAAATTTGGAAGTTACTATGATAAAAACTGGATATATAAGGTATTTCAAAAAGGAAGGGAAGGCTGGATTTCCTTTGCTTATGTTAGTACTATTTCTTATAATACAGAATATCACCTGCTACGGAAAGGTAAAGATTTGCTATGTTAAAATAATGTGTGCAACCTGTCATGAATCAGCATGCTTCAAAGCAAGAGTAATGAGTCAAAGCAAGAGTTATGCTGATAATATCCTTAATAATAATTAATCTGGGGGACATAATGATTGTTTTACCACATTTAAATTATTATCACAGATCGGTACTTACGCATTAATGCCATCACTTTGGCTGTTTTTTACAGATGAAAAATAATAATGACTTATAATTGCAAAAAATATGTATTAAATATATGTCTTACGTTTTAAATAACGTTTTATTCTAATATTCAATAAATCAATCAAATTATAAGTGGTTTTTTTTTGTTTTTTCCTCGACCTCTCTATCTATAGCATGCACCCTTTGGATTCAAATATTTTAGTCGATTACAATTTTGTCTGTCATTTCCAAATTTTTCTAGCAGAATATATGAACATAATAGATAAATCTAAATACTGTAATGAAAGACAGATAAGCACTTTCAAACAAATTACTAACTCATGTCCTATGGTAATGATTACAACGTTTCACGGTGTATTTAAAAAAAAAAAAAAAAGAAGAAAAGAAAAAAAAAAAAGACCATTCCTCAAGGAACAGTGTCATCAAATGGGAATTTGAGCATTTGCGATTCTGAGGCAAAATATTGTATTCCTACAGAAAATTTATGTTTGGTAGCGTTGCTACCAAATCCCACAAGCCCATATTTCCAGATTAAACGTTTTATCTCCCTCTGACTAGAAAAATTAATGAATGAAAATAACACACACGAAAATGACGATGTGACTTGTTAAAGCTGAGAAACTATTAATGTGCATAGATGCCAAATTTTTTGTTCATTCTGAAAATTTGGAGATTTTTAATAAAGTGGTTGTGTACCAAGAAATTTCTATAGGACATAAAACATCAAATTTGCAATTAGAAATAACATATTTTTGGAAGATTTACAAATTTTGTTATAGGATCTACCACTTCTTGACCACATAAACTAACCTAGATCCTACTAACGAACCTCGCGACTCGCACAGGCGTGAAATAATACCAGCATAGAAAAAGGGTGAAAATAACCTTTTATTAATTTCAGCTATGAACAGAAATACAAGTACTTTACAATAACACCGACAGTTTGCGGCGGAACTTAAGCGCTGTTACACGAATCAATTCAAGTTGTCAGGACTGAGTGTTCTGTGCATACTTTTGGCGAACATGGTCTTAACCGTGTAAAGTCCTGATCTTGAACAGGGAGCTGAATGCAGCTATGTTCTGTGGTAGAATAACTGCACGCAAGGAGGGTTTTAAAATGACCCTTTTAATAAACGACTATTTACAGCTACTTCCCAACTCGGAAGGGATAACAGAAAATAATGACCGCACTTGGGTCTAAACTGAACAATCAAATAATTTAAAATAAAGTTAAATAGAAAACTAAGAAGTCATTGCTCTCAGAGCTATAAACGCAAGGTTGGCCTCTATGTTAAACGATCAGTGGTGCGTAGCAAGATTTAGCTAATACTAACGCACTTAGATTACTTCAATAAGTATTAGAGTAACAGCGCTAAGGCTTAGAATTTAAATACTAGCTGGTCAGGTGGACGTCGAACAGAGCCGCAGTGATCTGAGACTAAAAGCTCTCTCACACTGAGAAGTTCCTTGCTAACCTTTTAAATACAAAAACTTGGCTCCACCTCAAATTAGCATGAAGCTGAAACGCGCGCTCATTCTAACGGGAAGTTGAAATAAGAACTTACAGGAAAGAGAAAATTAACATAAAACTTTGTTAGTTTAAACTAAAACCTTACAAAGTCTAAAAAGAAAAGAATAGTGCTGGATTAGCACTTTAAGTTACAGCTAACCTAGGTTGACTCGACAACCTAACAGGCGTGATAATTATTCAAATGCCCAAAAGGCATTGTAACAGCAATTTTGAAACGAAACGTGCGCTGGCTAGCGAAAACACGATCTGATTAAACTCCACGATTCCACCATTTAAATACTCACTTAACTTTAAATTAGCATCCTGGCTTGGAAATGCGAGGGGAAGTTGAGGAGTTCAGGAAAGATAACAAAAATTTGAATAATAGGTTAAATAAACTAAGGGCAACCTTCCCTAGTAAGATAATTAAAAAAATTTCATACTGGATTAACAAAACATTAAATCATTACATAGTAGCACCTCCCAATAAGGGACATCCACCGGACCAGATGTTTTGCCCCTTAAATACGTGTCCCTTCTTCAGAGGGTGCATATTAAAATAATTCAATTTAATTAGAAATTCAGGTTGTATGAAGCTTTAGCGAAATGATATATAGATAACTAACATAGTCATGGGTATTTATTAGATTTTGAAGTTAATGAAAAAAAAAAGTCTTAGTTACAAAAGTTTAAATACTGCAAAAATATATGAAATGAACAATAGAATTTTGTACTTACAGAAACTTTATCGAAAATCATCCGTTACAGCGGTTTATTTGAAAGTCTGTGCATAGCAAACACTTTTTCCACGTGACTATTAAAGTCAACGATGACCTTAAGTTTTTAACTGTCACAAACAGTAATCATGAATTTTTTTAAACTAGAGGTGTACTATTTTAACGCATCTGTATAGTTTTTTATGTAACCTTTTTATCTGGCCGTGCTTTTTAGCTAAAGAAGAGAGAGTGTTAGGCCAGTAGAGTTTATTAATCTGGAAATGGCATTTTGTATCGGTTCATTATAAATGGCGTATCACTTTTTAAATTGCTGTCATCAAACATTATCGCACTGTTCAAAGAAATTAAATAATGAAGGATCTGAACGAATGTATGAATGTTTCTCGCACTGCGAAAAAACGATGGTATTTAAAGCCACGAAATTTTGAATAAGATAATCCTCCACCTGAACATGGGCACCTGGAAGTCCGAATTTGTTTTATTATGTATTTTATATTTCGTAACACTTTAAGGAATTAAAATGCCTCTTTGGGCGCAATATAAAATCTGAAAGCTTTCAGTCTTTTTTATTCATTCCCTCCTCACTGCTTTTCAAGCTACTTTTGTTCAAGCTCACATCATCAACTACAAATGAAATAAAAGATTTTATATCTTAAGTGGTGTCTACAGTATACAAGTTTTCATTGATTTCTTTCATTGATTCTTGCATTTCAGCACTGCCACTGATTTTGACACATACTTGCCAACCTACGACACTCAAATATCGGAAGATTTATTTTCAACGACAAAAAGATTTTTAAATGACAAAAATATATTTTCAATAATGACTTAACTTCAAATCGTTACGAATTAATATCTGAAAATTTAGTTACTAATTCTTAAATGCAAACAGTACATTCTGAATTAATAACGTTTTGTCCTTTGTTTCCATAGAAAAAAAGTAACTTTATGTTTTTTTTTCAATGGAACTCATGTTGCCCTTGTGTTTTTGTGCACGAACATGTTTGACAACATCGGTCCTTCCACCGTGCGAAATTAAAAAATTGCAATGACAAACGGTACACATCGCAAATGCCCTTAAGGAATTTCCTTAAGGAAATATTAGAAGAAAAGTCATCTGTGTGCGATTTTTGAAAAGTACCTGAGTATTTTATCTTTTTCGCAGGCATAATTAATACCAAATATCGTAATTTCTTAAACTATTTATGAACGAAAGCACATACGTTCACACAGGTTAGCGGCAAGATGAATGAAGTAACAACCTCGATCTTGCTTTGCCTCATTGGCTAATATGTGCCAGATGACCTGCAGTAGCACTCGATGCTCATTGGAGAAATGGAATATGACGTTTTCGGACACGTGTTCTCACAAAGCAAAAACGCGCCATGATTTCTCACTGATCAAACTACTTTGATTTTCTATGCAGTCTAGAGAAAAATCAGACAAATTCAGACACCCCAAATCACTTTTTGGGGAATGCAAGCAATGAAGTATTAAGCCAAGCTACATAAAAATCGTGAAAAATTTTGAGAAAGTCGGAAGAAATATATTGTAAATCGGGTCAAGATCGGAAAAAAGAGAACGGTCAGAAATTGGGAGAGTTGGCAATCCTGGGACAAGTTCAAACAATTGATTTTTACCAGTAGCATTTTATTGGTGTACTCGAAACTGGAATTTCAAAGCCTCGTTTCTTAAAATAGTACTGAACACAACTTTCTAACTGCCTTTGTTAGCCATTGAATGGCATTCAATGCATTGACACATTCTGCAAGCAGCTTCAAAGAACATGTCGTGAAAACATTTTTCTGTAATGTATCACGGAAGCTTCAAGTACACTTTGTCGAAAGGCTATAATACTGATGTTCCATCAGGTGGGAAAAACACTTATTTCACGGATTTAAGTTTTACATTTGGGCGGTGGGCTGTCGAATTGTCAAGAAATCGCAGAATCTTCGAACTTTTTCTAGACATTTTCATCAACAGCGATCATCCATTCTAATATTATGTTTTGTACCAACCACGACTTTTTATTGTGATGCCAGTGGACTAAAGCTTTAGGATTGATGTATTTAAAGCATCCTCTTTTTTTTAACCTCTCCACTTGCAAATAAATGCTCAAACTCTCCTTCCATGTTACAATAAAGTAGCACAGCGAGACATTCTTTGGAACTTTTACCACCACAGCACTTTTCTCCTTTAAAGCATAGAGTTTTATTACGCAAAATTCGATAAAATAATTCAGTTTCATCTGTATTGCAGATTTTTTAGCCTCATATCGCCCCCAAATTTTATTTAGCTCTTTTATCCATTCTGTTATAGGCTGTATATCTGCTGATTTTTTTTCACCGCACATAATATTGAAAGTTATGTTATAGCTTTGCTTAAATTTGTCTAGCCAACCATTTGATGATTTGAAGTACAGTAGTTCTAGACGTTTTGAAACTTCTTTTGCCTTTTCTTACAGTAATACTCCAGTTACAGGAATCTTGTTTGCTCTTACATAAAACCAATTGAACACTATATGATTCAGATGAATGATATACTATTCATTCATACGATTCAGTTTTTCTAAATTTTACATTCTTGGAATGTCCATTTGAACTATTAAGTCATGATGTTTTTATTTTTTTTTCCCTACCCTTTAGCACGATTTACTTGGTTTTTACTTATTCCAAATTTCTGCTCTAAATCTCTCGAATTAAGCCTTTTTGTTTTAATGATATTCTTTACCTCTTTGAAGCCATGCTATATAACTCATGCAAAAATGACACACAAGTCAAAATTACACTTTTTTTGATCCCCAGTTTTAGGAAGAACTAAGAACAAAAGAAATTTTCGCTCTATCTACATTGTGAGATTTCTGTGCCTTGGCAGATAGTCCAGTCATCTCATCATCTTTTCGTTCTCACGGGTCCCTGTCTTGGATTGCGTTAGAACTTGATAATACTGTTTCCTTCCCCCTACTGAATACTGTAATAAGAATAATGAACCTTGAATTCTATGAAGAAAATATCCTTTTTTTTTTTTTTTTTTACCACAAGTTGCTTT
>KK112342.1:26269-64448 GCA_000611955.2 Stegodyphus mimosarum
AGCAGTTTTCAAAAGAGATGTATTAAATTTTCATTTTATTTAAATTGAATATTTTTTATTTAACTTGTCAAAAGCTATCTTTCACTGAGTATGACCTTACCTTAGAAACCTCAAAAAATTACTATTTGTATTTATTTCTCGACCTCTACTTTATTTTTAAAACAATTTTTCAGTGTCTCAAGTAGAGTGTTCCAACGCGAAACGTGAAGCCTTCTTTACCTGTAAAGGTTGTTTTTTAGCACACGTGTGCTTGATAAACATTTCTCAGGGGACGAAAGTAATTTCACATAAGATCGATTTTTTCAAGTCATCGTTTTTTATAGGTTTCTTTAGCATTTTATTAAGGTATAGAGATAATTTAAAAGCGCATAAGTCATCTGACTGTCTTTATAGGTCCAGTAGTTTTCAGTCACTGCAGGGTAGAACTCGGGATCTAAACGAGCGTGTAAACCTCTCCCATATTACAAAGGATTTTCAAATCCGATATTTGTGCATGTTCGCAGAAATCTGGAGAGCTAAACATCGATTTTACATTTGTATTTGTGAAATAAATTCTTTAGAGTAATTATAAGTATCTTTTCTTTCTGTAACCTCTGAAACTGAGTAGTAAAGTAAAATTTTATGTACATATTTAATATTCGGTTTTAGTTATTAAATGACAGTAAATCTACATCAAATTTGAATATTTACTTGTTTATTATATTTGTTTTAATATCAGTTTTCCACCCTCCTCTGATATTATAGGTCCATGTCATCATGCCTTTCCCCCCTCTTAGACTGTTTTAAAAATTCCCCTCTTCCAGTTTTTTTTTCATTTGTTTTTGCATATCCTTAATATTAAAAAATTAACTTGAGTTCGGATTATAATAGAGTAAATTAACTATGCTAATATTTGGATTTATTTGTTAATCCTTGAATTAAGTTAAGTTAGATTAGGGGGTAAGGTAGCTGCACTTATAATTGCACTGAACCATCACACAGTATAAGTATGAATTTTACACATTTTAGTACACACATTTAAGTAAGAAGTATAAGTATGTACACATTCTGCAGACATTAACGATTTCAATTTTTCTAAAGTTGGTGTTAGCAAAAACTAGTTGGTATGTTTCAGTTCCTACCGTAATCGTTATTAATTTAAAAATAATAGCAATTACTATATTAGTTCATATGTTTATACAATACAAAGTCCGAGATCCGGACTCGTCGGGACTTCGGCAATTCCGGATTTGGGATTTTTCCGGATATTACATCATAAATTTAAATCTAGTAAGATGGTTTGCAGAAATGTTACAATTAAAAATATGAAATTGTGATTTACGGAACAAAGAGCATTTATGATCTAAAGGGTATCAAAATTTACAAAGAAAAAGCTTAATATTTATTTGTTTACTTTACTAAACATTTCTTTCAATGCAAGTTGTTTAAGTTGCTTCGTTTTTTTTTTTGTGTGTGTGTGTGTGTTAATACTTTCTCTTTAATTATAAAAACAGACATAATTTCTTATTCAGTTACAAAGTTCCACTGTTCAGGTTCTGTAATTGCTGCGTCGAGAATTCCGACTAACTTGTCAATCGAAATTTCTTCGTTTTCAGTAACCTCTCTGTCATTTCCTTCAGTATTGGTAGCAACATTTTCTGGATCTGGAACCATACTTCGGATTTTTCCGTCCGTTAATTGATCGATGATTAGGGAATTGTCATCGCAATGAAAAAGTTCTGTTATATGATCTTCATTGTTTAGCGCTTCTCCCCATTTCTTTACAAAATCCATTCACCTTTGGTTTGCAGTCTGCTACATTAACTGAAATTTGTCATTATCGATGAAGATAATAGCGTCCGCTATACATTATTGGTATGTACCATAAGACTGACGACGAAAGACAAGTTGTTCCGCTAAATTTTGTCTTGCTTCTATCGCGTACTGAATTAAGCCTGAGTTGTATTAGTTTCGTTATTTATTATGCCTACGTCTATTTCTTGCACATGCTTAAGACTAATCCGAGTCCTGAATAAATAAACTCCCTCATATATTTAAGGATTATCTTCGGCCGGCGCTAGATACCGCCTGATGCGGCCTCTGCGGGTCCTAAGTTCTGCTAGAAAGCGCCTTGAAGTTCTAAATTTTTGTCACCCCTAAACTTTGGGTTCCAGTGCTTTCCTTAAATTATAAAAATTCTGTCATACCTTATTTTTGGCGCTCGATGCTTCTCCAAATTCCAAAAATTTTGTCTTCCCTAAATTCTGCCGCCTGGTGCGGCCATAACAGCCCTGATGCCGGTTCTGGGTTTATGTGAATAACAATCTTTTGGCCTATGAGTTTTGTTAACAAAATCTATTTTTGGCATACGAAAAGAAAATTTTGTTAAATTTCCCCTCGTCAACATTTCTTAGCACATTTAACTTAAATCTGTAATCATCGCCAAGCGTAATGTCAGCATAAAAGGTTGCCATACTCTTGCTATTCAATTACTAACATATACAAAAAAAAAAAAAAGTTTAGACATCGCTGCATACAACTCCTATGGAAATTACGAATATTATTAGATATCTGAACATCAAAAAAGCTCCGGGTAAAGATAATATTACTAATAAAATGCTTCGTAACATGCCTAGAAATATTATTTGCAAACTAGCCAGCATACTTAACGCATGCTTTACACTTCATTATTTTCCGACCTCCTGGAAACAAGCTACTTCTTCTACCCAAGCCTGGGAAAGATCTGACCAAACCAGATGAATATCATCCCATAAGCCTGTTCTCCAGTCTGGGAAAAATTTTTGAATACATTATACTTACCAGATTAGAGCCTTTTCTGCATCTTTTACCTAATGATCAGTATGGATTCCGGAAAAACCTCAATAAAACTCGTCAGCTGGTGAGAATTGTTGAATTTATTGGATCAGCTTTCCACAACAAACAAAGTGTGACGCTCCTTATGCTAGACGTTGCAAAAGCCTTTGACCGCGTCTGGCATGAGGGGCTCATCTTCAAGCTAATCAAGTTGAAGCTTCCGCGAGAACTTATGCTTCTGATTTACTCTTTCCTGCAAGACAGAACTTTTTACGTCGCCCAAGGAACTGTTTCATCTTCTCCAAAGCCTATAAGATCAAGTGTCCTTCAAGGCAGTATCCTTGGCCCGGTGCTTTATCTCTACTACATCTCAGATTTTCCCCACCCTGGTCTCTCTTCTTGCATGTTACGCCGATGATACGGTGATCGCCGTAAAATCACTGAATGCTAATCATGCCATAGAGAAACTTCAACTTTATCTCTACTCAGTCGAAGACTGGTGCGCCAATTGGCGTGTGAAGATTAATGGTGATAAGTCCCAGCTGCTTATCCTTAGCAAGACCAAGAAGAAAGTCACTCTTAAAAATCTCCTTCTTTTTCAAGAACCAGTACCAGTGGTCTCCAAGGCGAAATACTTGGGCATTATCTTAAATCAACGTCTTAATTGCGCTCCTCACATTAACAGTGTTAAAAGTAAAGCAATAGGCATCATGTGTCGTTTTCTCCCGGTCATTGGAAAATACTCTAACCTCAGTTTACGTACCAAGAGACATATTTATACAACTTGTATTAGACCTATACTCTGCTATGCATCTCCAGCATGAAATTCTGCTTCTCCTAATCAACTGCAAGTTGTTCAAAATAAGTTCCTGCGTATCGTTACTGATTCTCATTATTTTATAAGAAATGAACTTCTGTACAGAGATTTAAAACTAGAGACCATTCCTGAATATCTTAAGAGAATCAACGAAAAATTCTTCTTCAAAGCTGTACAATGCGACTTTGAGAACTGCTCTCAAGTCTTTAACTATGAAATTCTCTATGAAGACAGAAATATCCGGCCACTAGCGGCGCACACTTTCATGGGTGAAGACGACAACTTCATCACCTAGCTCCTCATTCGGTAGCTGTTTATACTCTCTTTCCTCTTGTTCTTGAGTTGATGTCTTCAGCTGTCTGGATGTAGTACTTTTGGAAGCAGTATTTTTGATTGTAATGTTGTTTGAGATTGTTGTATAAATTGAAATTTTGCATTTGTTGTATTGTGTCAGTAGTCTTGATTGCATTTGTACTTGTTGTATTTAAATTGCGTGGATTTTCATTGTATTGCAGGGTTGAATTGTTGCATGAATGTTGTAATATTGTATATGTTGTATGGTAGCGTTGTCATGTAGTCAGTATTTGTATCTTGAAGTTTTTCGCCATGTTCTTGAATACTTGGTATGCTTTTCTCTCTCGTCTTGTTGAGAACTGGTCAAAATGTTTTGACCTTGTTCCTTTATGGTGCTTCTCTTATTTTCCCTTGCTCCGTTTTCTTATCTAAGATTTCCACGTCCAGAGTTATTCATCTCATGTGCCTTAGGGCTTGAATTCAAGAACCGGCAAAGTTGCCTTGTGCAATAGCCCGGTTATAAAAACAGTCTTAGTCATTGCTGCATGAGCCATTACTCAAGTTGCCATGCATTTCTGAGCATGCTGTGATGAGAGCAAAACATAATAAATAATGATTTGCCAGATCGACGTCAAGGGTATAAAATACTAGTAGGTGTAACGATGTTCCTATGTAGAATGTTTGGGTTTGAGATGTATGCCGAGCAGATAGCGGCTACGGAGCCAAATTATTAATCTCACAAATTTATGCTTAAATGATTTATTTCTTCAATAACCAGGTATTTTATTTAGTGCCTAAATGAAATTAAGAATGGTGTTCTCCACATGTTTTATTATGGAAGGAAAAATCACATGCGGATTCCTACCGCATAAAAAAAAAAAAAAAAAAGGCTTTGGAGGTCTGGATTTTAGATCATTCCGGATCTCGGACTTTGCACTGTATACTGTAAAAGCTTTGTTATATGAGGCGATATATTGAGGTCCCTATTCAAAGGATTAAGACCAACAGAATTGTCCTTTAAATAATAGTATCCTTTACAGGAGGTATAACTGTACTTCTATCTTTGTTACTACCAAGTACTCTTATGATATATGCATGAAATATCAAGCTGCTACACAGAGACTTATATGCAATAGACAAGAATCCCAAGAATAATTCAAAACTACATGTAAAAATATATACCTCACATGGAAAAGAAAAACAGCATTTTGTACTCCATATAGCATGACATAAGTATCATCAAGGATGCTTGCAACAAAAAATCAATATCACTGAGGCATATAACCATAATATGAGTTTTGCAGTCCAATTTTATGTTTTGTAACTTTTAGTACACATAGTGCATTGATAAAATTATTCACTAATATGCACATTGAAATGTCTATCAAGACAGTGTTGTCTAGAAAAAGCTTTGTTGCACACTTCACACACATAAGGCCGCTCTCCAGTATGAATCCTAAGATGTTCAATTAAATGTTGTTTCCGCTTAAAAGTTTTGTAACAGATATTGCAAACATGATGCCGCTGTTCGCAATGAACCTTTAAATGAATTTTTAAATTCTTTTTTTGAGTAAAAGCTTTCTTGCAAATATGACAAATGAAAGGAGGATACTTTTTATGATGTAGCATATGTTCATGAAGATCACATCTCCTTTCTGTAACATATAAGCAAAAGGGGCACGTCAAGACTCCATCCTTAATTAGAATTTGGTTACCTATAAAATAAAGAAAATTTCAATCATTAATATTTTTCGAAAATATTATAATTTTGTCAATTTAATTACACAATTTTTTATTTGCAGATAATTAGCTTTCTCAGACTGGTTAATAAAAAACTAAATTCTATTTTTTTTTCTTTCTTATAATCAGTACTGAAACACACGAATTTAAAATGCATGCATAAAACAAAAATGTGTCATATTAACTCACATAAAGATCTATAAATGATAACATAAAAGAAGTTTCAAATAATTAAAAACCATATTTTTTAAATATATTTTTGATTTCCACAACAAAAGACCACATTTCTTAATGGAGAAGAAAAACCATGTATCTATATCAAATAATTGAAAAAACATGTATTCATGCAGGCATTTTGAAATTCCTTTTATTGACAGGATAAGAAACACCTTTTAGAAGTTGTATAAAGTTTTAATACATCTAAGGGGAAAAAATAGAAAAAAATATGAAAGAATTCAAATTTTAATGTTGCGCCAGAGGGTTTGTTAATGCTCTCACTGAGCTCACATCTTACAGATATGCTCTTGGACTCACTCCTGATGACACAACTTTTTTTGGCCTTTTAACTTTATTATTAAACATCACATTCTTTCTAACAATTGCCATACATTTTTCTACTTTTCTCAGTTTCTCATGTCAGTGTTCAGTTTTCTTAACAAGATTGCCTATACAACTTTTTTTTAACTTTATTATTAAACATCACTTTCTTTACAATTATGCCACATAAAATTCAATAGCAATAGCACATAATTTTTAAAAGCAGCACATGTTTAAAATTCCAAATACGGCATTAAATATTGTTAAAATTAATTTTTTCAGTCTCTTATCATATCAAAGTTACATTTTCTTAGTGAGATGATTTACACAACTTTTTTTTAACTTTATTTATTAAACATCAGTTTCTTCAATACGCTTCGCAAAATCGCAAAATATTTAAAAACGGGATATCTTTTAAAATTCCCAATACAGTGTTAAGTGTTGCCATACGTTTTTAACATTCTCCTTATTATTTTCTTAAAAATAATACATGAAAATAACATAACATACATAACATTTGGCAGCAACATCCTTTTATTTGAAAAATGATGAGGACATAAAAATGATATGGAGACAAAAATGATGCAGAAAAAAAAAGAGAGGTTCGAGACTAATAATACGGCTTGTGCTAATAAAATAAATATATTAAAAGCACTAGTCTAACCGACATACCAATATATGGCATTAGAAACAATTTTTACTAACTGGAAAAAATTTAAAAACTTTCATAAAAATGATCAGCTGGATATATTACAAATAATATCAGCCAGAGAAAATTACTCAAAATAAAAGCTACTCTCTAGATGTAAAATAATAAGATCATAAGTAGTCAGACAAATTTCAATGTAACATAAAAAGAGGAGACACCGGAATTCCATGATGAATTACCAACCAAGTGGAGTCTTTCAAATTTTAATGATTTATAAATTACAACAAAAAGAATATTTTCACATCTGTTGGTGGCAATACCACATTTCATAAAAAATCTGACATTGCAACTGTAGTTGCATTATTATTTATAAGAATTAGGTATTTATGTTCTTAAAATCTTTTTGCATGAATATAAAAAAGAATTAGGTTAAGTTAAGGAATTACGAATGGCCAGCTCATTTAAGAATTATCCAAGCAGAAATTAAAGATATAGACCATAAAATTGTACATTTAAAATAAGCTGTTTACAATTGTAAAGACAAACAGTAAATAAATAAAAATAAAATAAAAATGCTTTGACATCATTTTATTGCAAATTAATATCATATGCAGATTGCACATGATATTAGTTTGCATATGATATTCATAAATATTTTAATAATAATGATATTTATTAATATCATGTGCATAATATAATAACATCATATGCACATTAAAAATTAATATCATATGCAAATTAATAAATATCAGAACTGTCCATATGATATTAATAAATATCATCTGCAGTTATTTAATAAAGATAAGAATTATTCGATACATGATTATGCATTTATTTTATTGTATGATTTCTGGATGATAACATATTTTCCTGAAGTTGAACTTTCTACCCAGTCAAATTCATGAAAGCAGGGAGGAGAGATTATAAAATAAATAAATAAAACATCTCAAAAACTTCCTTTGAACTGCATAGTGATAGAGAACTCTCAAATAGAAAGGTAAAATACGTTAGCCTACTCTGAAATTGATACGAAATAGCTTACATAATATACAGCAAGGAATCACCGAGAACAAACTTTCACATCTATTTATCTAATGAAGTTTTCTTTATAAAGTTAATTCTTCATTTCTTCACATAAAGATGTACTTAGTAATTTTAAAGGCAAGCATTCCAGATTCCTGAGGACATTTACAATATCTTAATTTACATAAACTATTTCTAAGTATCCATCATGATAAATCAAACATCTGGCAACTGTTTCACTTAATATCTGATTTATTACAAACTTTATATAGAATATACATATTTTTCAAAAAATATAAATGCAGGAACATCCAACAAGGCGAACAGAAATTAAATAATTAGAATCTCAATATTTAACATATAATACAAATCCAAACCTGAATTTTGTTAATTATGCAACTCGTAAAAATTTCGGTTTGTTTAATATGTAAATGTATGCTAATTTAATAGCACATATTAATGACACTTTTCAAATTTTTTTTGCTTCATTTTTCTCCAAATTACTCTCCTTCAGATTGTTAATATCCATACCAGTTACATCCAACAATGCTTCTTAAATTAGTAATTTTAAATAATATTAAAAGAAGTAGGGATATAATTTTAAAATTAATTTATAATAATTATGACATATTTTATAATATAATGAGAAAAATGAATAAATAAATAAATATTTAGTGTAAAAAGATACACCAGTGCACTAAGAAAGTTCTGCAGAAGCAAACTATTTGTTCCTTCAAAAAAAGACACACATCTCATTAATCAAGAAAAAACAGAAAATGAAGATAAAATTGTCTACCTCAGTAACAATAATGAGAAAATAAATTCACAATAAAGAAGAAAAGCAGTAAAAAATAAAAAGTAATAAAAATACAGTTTAGGACAGTAAGGCAAGAAAGGTAATTTAAGCTAAACAAAGAAAGTGCATAAATAAGCTCTGAAAAAAATAAACTTTATTCTTTCACAATATTTGGAAGACAAAAATTAATTATGCTAATCCACAACGACTGTTGCATCAAAATTCATTGGAAAAAAATCACCAATCATAAATAAATTGCATTATAAAATTGGCAACAAAAATAAGATTTCAGGATATGTAAATGACATCATCCATCAACACAAGCTCATATTATGTAAAAAAAAGGGGGATGAGTTAAAAGCAATAAAATGCAGTTGTCATTTCAAGATAAAACTGGATATCCCATCATTCTGATAACATTTATTAGGAAAAATCATAACATTCTTATGAAAATATTAAAGCCTACGGTTAAATCTCAACATTTTTTATGTGAAAAAAATTTCTTTTAAACTTCACTTCACAAGGTGCTGAAAAAAGGACTAGATTTGATTTGTTTGTAATGTTATTATAAATACAATAACACAAACAATGTCATATATCCTGTACTAGAGAAAAGATATACAGACAAAAACATGAACTGCCATCAAATAACACACATCAAACTAATTATAAATAACTGGCAATACATGTTATAAAAATTTTGAAATATATAGTTGCAACAATTTGTTGCAAAAGTTATTGCAGTGCAGTGGACAAAGATAGTGCCTACATATTATTTAACAACATGGTGAAGACACTAGGAGGGCAAAACACTACACTGTTATCCTTCCCATCTTGCAAAATAAAATATGTCATTATTAATGTAATATCACACATAACATCATATTTGTGAAGAAAAATCAACAACATTGATGCATAATGACCACAATAATAGCACTGCATTTTTCATTATATTTATATTATATTTGAAATTTTTGTTATAAAAATGTATTAACATAATTATTCTTGGGCATGATTTTTTAAATGCCCATCAAGATGGTTTTTTGTCCTAAAACCTTTGTTACACACTTCACAAACATACGGCCGTTCTCCAGCATGTATTCTTAGATGGTAGTCAAGAGTATGTTTTTGAGTAAAACCTTTGTTACACATCTTACAAACATATGGTCGCTCTCCAGTATGAATCCTTAAATGTACAGCTACATGCTGTTTTTGCTGAAAAGTTTTATTACAAATGTTGCAAACATAAGGTCGCTCACCAAAGTGAAACCTTAAATGTCTTTTAAGATTACTTTTCAGAGTACAAGTCTTTTGACATATACCACAAATGAAAGGGGGAAATTTCTTATGAAGTAGCACATGTTCTTCAAAATCATAGCTCATTTCAGTAACATATGAGCAAAAGGAACATCTGAAGATTTCCCTTTGAACTGGAACTTGGTAACCTACAAAATAAAGAAAATTTGAATAATTAATATTTTACAGAAATACTGCAATTCTAATTGTAATATAATAATTTGAAGCACAATTTTTTATCAGTAAATGACAAATTTTCTTATACTCTGTTAGTAATATTTTCAGAGCATATTTCTCTTATTTTTGTTTTTTCCTTATAATGAATATTAAAAACATGTGATTACAAAATGCATGCACAAAAAAAAAAAAAAATCTGTCATAGCAATAAACAGAGATTTTGAAGTAAAATAATTCAAGGGAATTCAAAGATACACCTTAAAATATATTTTGATTTGTAAAGTAAAAGATAAATTTCCTAATTAATATAATTATGTATCAAATCTTATGTTTTGGAAGAACAATGAATATTATGATGTGCATAACTGCAGTAATAATTCTGCAGTCCAATTTTATATCTATAATTAATACAAACAGTGCATTGATATGGTTATTCCTTGAAACCAATTTTTAAATGGGCATTTAAATCATATTTCTGTTTAAAGCTCTGTTACACATTACTAACATAATTGCTGCAAACCATAATTTAATTAAAAAATTGAAAAATAAAGTAAGTTCTATAGAATGGAAGGAAGCTAGCAGTAACATTTTCCAGGACTAAAATGTGACAAATTTTGATGTAATGGGCAGTCATGTTAAAATGCAAACTGAAATTGAAAGATGTTAAATGCTTATTGAAATAAATGTGTATTTAAATGTGATACAAACCAATTTGACAGAATATTTTATTTCCAATGAAAAGATTAATCTTTCAATTAAGTATAGATAGTAATAAAGAAATAAAATATAATGAAATTCAAATATCAGAATCAATGTAACATATTTTACTAACTTTTCTACTAGCTATAAATTTCCATGCCGGTTGTGTGAAAAATGGACTATGAAAAACTAACAATTCAGATTTCCTTGGAAATGTAACTCATCAGAAAGGGGAGTTAAAAAAAAATAATAGTAGCATTTCTATTCCAACTTAAAATAACATTAGCCTTCATATTCTACAAAAGACGGACATTAAAATTATTTAGAAAGACAGCAAACATATCCAAAGTCATTCAAATGCATAATGTTCTACACTGCCTTTCTAAATGTCCTACCAGCATTCCCTCTTTGGATACCAAATTATTCATCCACAAAAGCAGTAAATGACTAAACTTATTTTGGGCATATAGTTATTAAAGTGCAAGAGATAATAAAACTTGTTTTCTACAGATTCTCAGTGAATTATTGTTATCGTGAATCTTTGGTGACAAAATGTTCTTTTTTACTGTAAATTCCTAAAATTGGACCATGACAGAATAGAATGTGATGATGAAGAATTGTGTGCAGACAGTGGGATTCTTGAAAAAATGAACTTACCAATGATGATTCTATTGATGACGAAATTACACAATGTCTTAGGACTTTTCCTGAACAATAATATCAAGCAGTTCTGATTCAAGCCCAGATTTGGCTAGTTCAAATTCTGAAGAATGGTCATCAGTAGATAATCCAACAGTCTTGAAAGAATTTTTTAGCCAATCAGGAATAAATGCAGAAAACATTCTGGATAGTGTAGCATATATAGCATATACACCATACTAAAATAAATTTGTCACTGAAAGCACCAAGGAAAATGTGAATGTAAGGCAGTAAAACTGCATTAATGTATTGTTGGCCAGTTCCCAGCAAGCATACATAGGGGCATATAGGTACATATATATATGGGGTTACTGATCATGATACTGGTCCATACCATATCAATCCTTTTCCTGGATATTTTCTGCATAATAAGCAGTACTACTCTCATGCCAGATCAGTTGGCATCTACAAGCCAATGACACACTAAAGTTATTCTCATCTGAGATTATTATGCAAGCCCAGTCCTGCTCAGTGCAATTAGTGAAATTACGATGCTCATGATACCACTGCAGACAGGCAGTACAGAGCTGTCTGAATAATTAGACACACACAACATATCTAGAGGTGTATAGTTTTCCTCCTTGCATATGTCTGGCTACAACTTTGATGGAGATCCACTGTAGCAGCCAGAAATTCATTCGTCACCAACTGAGCTGTGATGCGCCAGTTTCTTTTTGCTGATAGGACAATATACCTGTCTTCTGCAGACATCCATCAATACTGTATACCATCAAGATCTGGTATTAGAAAAAAGCAACAAATTACGATTTCCCACAGAGATGAGGAAGCATACATTAGAACTCATCATGGGAATTAGTTAAAAAAAATACTTTAAGACAATGTCGTGAGTGTTCTGCAATGTACTTTGGCACAAAAGGAAAGTGCTTGAAAAGATATCCCATTTTAAAACATGACTAATTTTATTTTTGAGAAAGGTTTTTATTTTTTTAACGCTTTAACTGACAATTGTTTTTCCACAAAGCAGAAGTAATTTGGAAGTAATTTAATTGCAAAAAATCGTCCGCTGTATGGTGAGAGTTTAAGGTATGTACACTGCTTGAGATGCTTTAATTATGCACATCCCTTCTAAGCCTATATCTATTAAATCTAATAAAATGCTTCAATGCAAACAAAATAATATTCAGCATCAAGTCATGAAGCACCTATGGTATACACATAAATAAATAAATTTGTTGAAAGCTTGATTTTATGAAGTTCGCAGGAAATAGAAACTTATAGTTACACAGATTAGTGGAAAAATAATACATTTGAAACTATGTTTACAATACAAATAGTATACAGAAGGTACTAGAACTTCTTTTTGCCTTGTTCTAGCATATCTCAGGATGCCGAATGTTGCATATAAGAGACATAGTATTCACCTCCACTTCTATCTTTTTTAAATTTGAGCTTCCTCCTCTGAAAACGTTTTTTTATATTTTTGCTACTGATGAATAATATAAGATTCTGACATCAAAGACCTTTATTGGCATTTATAAAAAATTTAAAGAATTATTAAATAAATTAAAATAAGTAAGAGTTCATATGGGACAAAAAATGTTTAGTTGATACCTCACCTGGAACTTATGCATTTAATATAGCACTTTCATAATGCAAAAAAAAAAAAAAAGTCATACATCTCTTGCTATGGAAAATATGAAATTTCACTGTATAAGACAACTGATGCATACAACCTCTCAAACAATCACATGCATTAAATTAGCAGTCAGGCAACACTTTTGTAACTGTGTAAGAGTTTTGGAATGCTTGGCTGTAACAATTTGTTGCCAAATTTCTTGCAAAGTAATGAACAGAGACATGCTGTCTCTGATCATTATTGCTGACTTGTCAGACAGCATTTACATGCTGTCTGAGAAATCAAATAAGGACATTATAGAGTCATTTTCTGTATTTAAGTAAATCTAGCAATGAACAGCTGTTAGGCCCATTACTTCTGATAGCAGCTAACTCAAGGAAATTTTTTTTTCTTTTTTTCCCACCAAATTATATGTCAATATGCAA
This sequence comes from Stegodyphus mimosarum, assembly GCA_000611955.2. Classification (NCBI taxonomy): domain Eukaryota; kingdom Metazoa; phylum Arthropoda; class Arachnida; order Araneae; family Eresidae; genus Stegodyphus; species Stegodyphus mimosarum. The sequence goes on from KK112342.1 coordinate 39,812, forward strand.
TGTACAACACATTTTCTGTCACATAAAGTACCAGGTTTGCTAACAATCAAATTTATTTATTATTTACTATTGTTTTTTGTTTTATTAATAAAAATAATAAAAATGTAACCTGGAAAGCCAGGTTACATTTTTATAACGACTGTGTATATGTTTGGAAAGATACCACTGTATTATTGCAGCCACCTTAGTAGAAATTGACAAAGCTTCAGAATACACCAAACTCTGATAACTATATGAATAAGACTTACTCAGCCAACTATGCATATGACAAATATTCATTCTCAATGTCACCATTTTTATACGTATTCTTTTTTTATACGCCAAGTTTCAACAGCTTTAATAGAAAAATTATGATAACTTTTTATCTTAAACTTGATTTTAAAATTTGTGCTTGTAAAATTTTCCTATAATAGAAGAAAGAACAGTGAAACTTCTGCAGGAATACATTATTTTGCTGCAAAATGACTAAATGAACAATGCTTTGAATTGTCTCAAATCACTATGAAATTTCCAGCACAACAAAAATGAAAAATGGTTTGTAATTAAGTTTACTGATTGTCATTTGGGATACATACATAATTGAAATGTAGAACATGTGTGTAATCACACATAAGCATATAATGTATAATTTTTTACAATAAAAGTAATTGTTCTTTTTCTTCTGTAAAATTCACCACACTGCAATAAACTAAGTGGTTGCAATAATACATAAGTATCTTAGGAAGATCTAAAATTCTGTAAGAGAACTAAAAATTTCTCATGACATCTTAACAAACAGCAAATCAGAAGAACTGTTTTCACCCCTTTCTTATAATCACATAAAAAGCACCTGCACATAAAATGTACACACGAAACATCAAAACACATGTATTGCTATTAACAAAACATGTATATATATTGTTATTTTGTTTGCCTTTTGTATATTACATACAAACAAAAATTTATATATAAGTCAAAAAGAAAAAGAATAATTCAAAAAGATCTTAAAATATATTTTGGATTTGCAAAATAAAAAATATTTCATAATCAATTCAATATATCATGAAGTACAATCATTTTAAAGAAAAATTAACATAATTGATACACATGACCACAATAATACCACTGCACTCAATTTTATATTTCCAGTTTTTACCACAAATTGATGTAACTACTTATTGGTATTGAATCTTTAAATGCCTATCAAGATGGCATTTTGCCCTAATAACTTTGTTACATATTTAAAAACATAAGGGCATTCTTCAGTATGAAATTTAAAACATTCAACTACATATCCTCTTCACTGAAAAGCTTTGTTGCAAATTTTGCAAATGCAAGGTTGCTCAGCAACTTGGAGCCTTAAATGAACTGTAAGATTACTTTTCTGATTAAAAGTATTCTTGAAAATATCGCAAATGAAAGAATAGTATTTATTATGAAGTCGTATATGTTCATGGAAATTACAATTTCTTTCAGTAACATAGGAGCAAACAGGGCATCTGAAGATTTCACTTTTACTCTGAGTTTCATAACCTGTAAAACAAAAAAAAAATTTCAGTCATTCAAATTTTATGAAAATATTATAGTTTTGTCAACAATTTGATTGTGCCCATAATTTTTTGGTCAGCAGAGAATTTGATTTTTTACAGTAGGTTAATAAAACTTTTATGCCACCATAAGCATTTCTATCTTAGAAACAAAGATAGAAATACTTACGGTGGCTTAAAATTTCTATTAACCTACTGTACTACTTTTTATTAACCTTTAAATAATGTACATCAAAACACATTAATATAAAATGCATAATATAATACAATACCACACAACATGCTTTTGAAGAGAAATTAACATTAATGAAGTATATAACTATATATGCCTGTATTTGTTACCACAATTGGAGCATTAAAATCATTAATCAGTGGTTTGCATCTTTAACTGATGATCAAGATTTTTTTTTAATAGTGTTGTTACACACTTTACAAACATTAAGCCACTATGCAGCATGATTTCTTAGATGAGAATGAGAAGTCACTTTTTTGAGTAAAATCTTTATTACAATCTTCACATATATGACATCGTTTCTCATTATGAATTTCTAAATATTCAACTTGATTTTGTTTTTGCTGAAAACTTTGTTACACACAAACGTTCACAAATGTAATGTCACTCATCAGAATGAAGCCTTATATGTTTTTAAGATGTTCAGGAGTAGTTTTTATTTATATAATTAATTTTTAAATAAAGGGCAACAGATATCAATGTTCTTGTTATGTAAAAGTATGTATTCTGTGATGAATACGTATACTTTCATGTATTCTGTGATGAATTTTTATGTGAACTAAAATACACAAAGAGGAAAGGCATTGTTTTTATATGTTCAAATTCTTACTATAGTAGTCAGATATTCACATTATTTAAATGAAAAATGGTTTATAAAAAGTAATTTATGAACAATTTTTAATATAACTAAACAAGAGTAAAATGGCTATAAATGAAAATTATATTGGCCACAATTTTTTCCCAATATTAAATATGAAGAAGGAATGGATGTAACTTCTCATGTTAGTAAAATGAAAAACTTGGCATATATGTCAAATATAGTAAAAGAATAAATTGATGGAAAAAATGATAATTTGTGAAATTTTGGTAACTTCTCGAGTTAAATATAAATATTTCACTCATGCTTGTACAACAGTCCTAATTGATGACAAAACATTAACATATTTAGCAGTTAGATTAATTGACACAGATAATATCTAAACAAATTCTGCTGCATTTCATGCTAAAAGGGGGGGACCAGTTTTAATTGTAAAAATGTATGCTGTATTGCTTCTTTTTGTAATAGAAGCAAATCTACTAAGAAGAGGTATTTTAAATATAATAGAATTGGACATTTGGCTTATTCTAATTTAAAAAAAAAAAAAGTTCTGTAAAATATGTAAGAAAAATAATTATAATGATAAAGGACAAGTTTTTCTACGAAAATAAAGTGAGGTTAGTATTAATAGTCAACATGTATTATTTCTAAGCATTAATAAAGCAAATAATAATGATATAAACAGGGCAGCTAGTTAATTTAGATTCCTCACCATACAAGTCAATAATGAAGAACTATTATTAGATTCTAAAAAATATACCATCAGAAATATTTTTGCTGAAATATTTCATCAAAATAGTTACTGTGGAAATTTAATTAAAATATTTTAAATGATGACTCATAGTATGTTTGACAACTAAGTAGGAACTTACTATTAGCACGTGTTATAACTAATATAATACAGTGATAAATTTTTTGATAATAAAGTAAAAATAAAAAAAGAAGGTAGAACAATTTTAGACAGATACAGAACTGAAAATGATTTGTATAACAAAATTCTTGACAAAAAATTTAAGAATGCAAGTGCCTGAACTTAAGTGTCTGATGCTATACTGGCATGAGAAACTAGGCCATCTTGGCTAGAATGATAAAAATAAACTTATGCTGTTTTGATGAGTTTATACTTAATAGTATGAAGATTTCTGATCATTGTCTAAAGAATGATTCTGTCAGTGAAAAAACCTTGCAAGCAAAAAAAACAAGATTGCTTGTCAATGCTACAAGAATGAAAACTAGTAATCTTTAGAAATATTCCATACTGATGTGTATGAACCAAATCATCTAGTAACATGGGACAAGAAGAAATATTTATAAATTTTGTTGATTATTATACACATTTTTAATGGTATATTTGATAGAATGTAAATATGAAATGGTTAATGCAGAAAAAAAAATTATAGTAGAATTTGAAGCTAAATGGAATATGAATACATTAAAATTTAGATGCCACAATACGGAAAAATTTATTAGTTGATATAAAAACAAAGGAATTACTTTAAATTATAGAGTTCCTTTAGCACCATAATAAAATGAAAAACCAGAAAGAATAAATTGAACATCACTAGAAAAAAACTACTAGAACATCACTAGAAAAACTTGCAGAAAGATTCTGAATTAGAAAAAGAGATGTAAGAAACCATTTTCAAATTGTTGCTTAATTATTATACCATATTGCAGCAAAAGCAATTAGTACAACACCAGCACAAAAATAGAATAAACAGCAAGGATTATATGACAGAAATGCAAGAAACAATATTCAGAAATGCTGCATTTGATGAAAATTTATATTCAATAAATGAAAAAATATGAATTAAAAGAAAACAAAAATTTTGATAAAAAATAATTCTGTGAGAAGGAAACCAAAGAGAAATTTTAAAAAATAATCAAGATAAAAGCAATTCCACCACATAAGATGATGCTTTATAAGTTGATAATGAGGATAAAGATGAAAATGGAAATTATGAAGCAAACTTTTTTTGTAAACATCACAAAGGAAGCAATGACACTGCTTGTAAATTAGCAAATATTTTATGAAGTCATAGTTTTTAGTAACTTAGAAGCAAAAGAATATTTAAAGGCTTCCAGTGTCACTTGACTTGGATAAGATCTCCCAATCAGATAATAAACATTTCAATCATTAATATGTCATAAAATCATTAATGACACTGTCACAAAATTAATAAATGTAAAATTACACATATGATACTCTTTGACTATCTGCACCCTCACTGAAAAGTGACTGCTGGTGAGTTTTGTAGAGATATGTTTGTTTATGTATCCTTATATCTATTACAATAATGTATCTAATGCAGTGCTCTGCAACCGGTATGCCATGGCACACTGGTGTGCCATGAGTAGGATATAGGTGTGCCGCAATCAAATACATGTATTTGACATTTTGTAATTTTTTATCATGTATTTAATACACAATGACAATTTTGTTTCCTTAATAATGTCTATTTTAAATGTTTTTTATATATTTCACTGTTGTGTGGTTGTGTGTATGATTGTAAGTGTGTCAGCATTTGAATTTTTTCAGCACTTCCTTGATAACTCGGAACTCAAAAATATATATCTTTTTTTTAAACATAAATTTAAATGAAATATATTGGTTTCAGACATTGTAATTAAAAATAATAGCTCTAAAACTGTTTTTTTTTAAATTTGAAATAAATCAATCAAATTGAAGAATTTTTGTTTTTTAATTTAAAAAAAAATTTTTGATTATTATGATAATTATTATGATTGCATATAAATAAAAATGTTATGGTTTTATAATTGTATATTTTTCAAATTAAAAACAAAAATTTATTGTAAATTTTGTGTATAAATCAATACATATATACATTAGTTTTTGGTGTGCCACGAAATTCCAGAAAGATTTTTTGCGCGTCGCAGGTGAGAAAAGGTTGCGGAGCACTGATCTAATGCCACCTATATTTTTATACTTTTTTTTCTACATAAGACACACTTACTTCTCAGAGGTAATTACACCTACTGGCAATTGTATTTCAGGATAATCCTTTTCTTCTTTCTGGAATTTTACTTACATCTATTCCCTTGTCGAAATATAAATGAAGGAACCAGCTGCTGTAAATAAGATAGGAATATCTTCAAACCAGTTTCCAACCCCCATTCTTAGACTCTGCTTAAAATTTTCACACTGTATTCCATAAAAATTCAATTGTTTAAGAAGTACATCTTTATCGAATGTGAATATTTACATTAAATTTAATGGTATCTTTTTCATCAATCACCAAATTCCACAGTGCTATTATGATTTATTACAATAAAAAGAAATGTATTCAATGCAAAACAAATCCTACTCATAAAAATGATGATTAAATTTCAAAAATGCAAATCCACATGTACTCAAACACACATGTGCATATTTGGTTTCCCATATAAATACTTTTTCACAACATGGGTGCTGCCTCATCAGTACTTTTTTTACAATTTTTTAGTGGAGTTGCAAATAATAAAAAAGTATCAGACATATTGTCTTTAGAAAACTAAGCAAATACAGTAATAAACAAATAATTGTTAAGTTAAAATATAATTTTTTCAAAAACAATTACATCTAATACATGGTATAAAAATATAAATTACTCTTCTTATTAATTAAAATATATGTGAATAAGAAACAGAAGATACATTTATTTTTATAATACATTTATATTTGTATTTATTTAAGAAACTGTAATATACTTAGTTGGACAGTGAACAGCATTAAATTCATTTGGTTTATTTTTTTTATTCATCTGGTATAAGCATACATCAAAATAACATATTAAAAGGTAAACAGCTAACCATGTTCTGAAAATTTTTTTCTTTTATTCAGATTATTTATATATTATTATTTTATTATTTATTTATATACTGCTTTATTAAATGTGAAAAATCTAACAAGTCAATAGCATCATTCATTGTAGCAAAATCATTCCAAATGTTACAGATTAATATCCATAGGGCTGCCTCACGCATTGATGTTATCTAGAACAGTTTCATATAAACATGTAATGTTGTCCTGAGGGATGTCCCACCAGATTTAGTATAACTGCATCAGATACATTTTCCAGTGGCTGACCATGTCCCATATGAAATCAATGTAAGAGAGATTGGGTGATCAGGATGGCCATGTTTTGAAGAAAGTCTGTAGTAATGTCTGTTGCATGCAAGCACCTGGCAAGCCTAGCAGCATGGATACTACAAAAGACCACAGAATGTTGTCCATGTGAAGTTGGCCACTAAGAGTGATGCACAGGATGATTAATGGTGACTGGGTATTATATTCAACAGCACTTCCAACAGTAATGCCAGATGTGATAAAAGACCACTTTAACAGATGTGACAGATATCACTTCACAATGACTTGGGGTAAGAAGCATAGGCCTGATCAGGAAAGAGGAAGAAAAAGGAAATTAATACTGCTTTTTTTCAGAAAAGAATAATTATTGCAGAGCACTTATTTAATAAACCAAGAAAATTTCAATTTTTTTTAAATTTTAAACAAGTGTTAATATTGCTTTTCATTTTAATAATAAAGTCCAATTAGCGATAATCTTTGTAAAATAATCTGTATTCATTGAACTACTTTTAAAATCATCTTTGCAGAAACATGAATTTCTGTTTGATAGATACTAAGCTACAATTTGATGGATGAATGCTCATAGGAAATTGCCCTCCTACAGCCCAGCTTATATAACACTTTCTGTTGACCAAGGCTAAAAGTTAGTATCTTTTAAAATAAACTACTGAAGTACCTGACCTTTCTTTTTTATTATTATTACAATGGCCAGCACTAGCAGTTGGCCACAATTAAGGCCAAAAGCAGTGGTCACTTTATTATGGAGGCACCTAATAGGTGGGCCACCACTGCCTCTGATGAGAGGACCATTTTACATCCATGCCAGCTCAGGAATTCAAACCCAGGCCCTTCGTTATGACAGAGTAAAAACAGATCAATATGCCTGCCTAGGCGGCAGAAGTATCTGGCATTGCTCAGGCTTTATGCAGAGTGAAGAAGCTTCATTTAGGGCAGTGGTATTTAAACTCATATTGCATACAGACTACATGCACGATCTGGAAACAGCTGAGGGGCTAGAATTTTATTTTATTTTTTCACAAAATGAAAAAAATTTATTAAAAAAATAAAAAATATTAAAAAGAAATTTAATTTTGTTTACTAAATATTTATGAAAGCATGACAAACAATAATAATAATATCATAAAGGGGAAAAAAACTCAAACTTCTTTTTATTCCGTATATGAAATCTAAAGTTTGGTACTTGCATGAGGTACCTGTAGGTTACACTTTGTAATTCAAATATACTGACAGCTAAATATTAAATTCTGAGATTGACATTGTTTTAAAATAATTCTAGCATGTTTGTTTAATTTGTAATTAAATAACTTACTTAAATTTTAACAAAAAATAAACAAATTATGAAAAATTTTGAAGTTTTCAGAGAAACAACTCTAAGTGGGACAAAACTTGAGAATAAATAATGACAACTAATTTCTTTCCCTTATTTATTAAATTTTTCTTTGGTGCATAAATAAAAAGACACAGGTTTGTAAGTAAATAATTCTAGACTTTTTATTCCCTATTACAAAATTATTATTCTTGGTACTTGTTGGTATTAGATTCTGATAAAGTTTGTAACCTTGGAGGGAAATTACTGGAAATTATTTTTATCATGGATTGTAGATGCCAATCAGTCAACAAGTTCTTTTATTATCAATTTCCAACTGTGCAAAAGTGCTGTTCATGTATTCTCAAACAAAATGATTATTCTTAATACAAAAGTTTATAACTAAGCTTATTTATTTTTTTACAAGTAGAAATAAAAGTTAACGAAATCTGTATCTTGAAATCTCTGAATAACATTTATACAACATCGTAAATTTATTTATAGATTTTCAGGTACTTTTGTTTTTAATGGAAATGAAAATAATATAAACTCAAACTTCAAATAACTAAGATCTTGAAATCTTTGTAACACTGTGTTTGCAATTAATACATAATTGATGTAGCTTTGCAGGCTGCATAAAATTGCTTCTATGGCTGCCATTTTGACAGCCCTGATTTAAGATAACGAGGGTATTTTTTTCAAAATCTCAGATAATGATTTTAGTAAAAATTGATACTTGCTTTATTATTAGCTATCTCTCTTTTTTTTTTTTTCAAAAAATCCTCATTCAATTTTGGTTAAATTTTTCAGCATTTTTTAAACATTTGCAAAAAATTGACATAAAACACTCTTAAATGCTGCTGTAAAGGTTCTACACTATTCTGGAGCATTCTAAACTGTTTGAAAGAGTAAACAAACATAGCACCAACTAATGGTGTTAGTCAGAACTGATAGCAGGATTTCCGAAATCCAAAATCGCCAAAGTACAAACAATTCGATACCCCAGACTTTGTACTGCAGTAATGAAAATCGATCTGCCTTGTAACAATTGTTATTACAAATGTCTAGAAAAAAGAAATTTAAGCATCTAGTACATCTGCTCCTTTACAGACTTCCTAAGATAATTTCTGGCTTGACATATTTTAAATGCCTCCTTACCAGAAAGACACTTTAAACATAAATAGCTATATCTGATTAGGGATTAAATCTAAACCCAATTAAATGACAATCAGTAATATCTATACCTGATCAGAGATTAAATCTACACCCAGTTAAATGACAGTCAGTAAGTCTCAGCTAACCACTATATTATCTGAGGTGGCTTGCTAATCAAGAAAAAGGAAATTACTACATTTATATCACAGGCATGGTACAGTTACGGAATATTAAGAAATAAAATTAACAGTGCAAATGTCATTTCAAATAAACATTTAATTTTAAGGTAACATAAATAAACATTTAATTAAACAATTAATTTTAAGCTACAGATATTTTCCCCAGAAAATAACATTTAGTATACTTAGAAAGTTAAATAAATAATTCATAAAAAGAAACAGCATATAATGAATAGAATGTACTCACAAGTACATTACAGATTATCAATAAACAAATCACTGAAACACCACACTGCAAGCCAGAAGACAAAATTTGGAATATTCACAGTAAACGTAACAAACTGTAACTGTTTAGAGATAGAATATAAAAGCTAGTTTTTAATAATCACTTAACGATATACCTTACCCATATCATATCTTTTTGTACAGAAGAGAACTTTCATAATTTGCAAAAACAATAACTTTTTAGTTAATATAAAGAAAACCTGCTTAAGCATAAAAACTTGAGCTTACTTGGGCATAAAAAAGAAAATTCACTGAGGTTTAATCCTAGTATACAGTACACATGGGATTTAAAGACATTATGATAAGCAGTAAATGGCTATTTATGATGAATAGTAAACGAGCCATTTTGGCGTTGGCGACAATTTTTAAAATCACACTAAGGATGCACCATAGATTAGGATTTTACCATTCACTGATTTCAAAAACAGAGAAATCATTAAGAGAAATGGGTCTGTATCCTTGATTTCAACTTTTGGTAGAGCTGTCCATTTTTTAGACAATACACCATTCTTCATTCACATATGTATCTGAGTGGATGTGTATTCACATTCTTGATACTTAATGGTCATTTCGTTTAATAATATCCAAGCAGTAAAAATGTATATTACTAATTATATAGACTTTTTTTATATATAAAAAATTTATTTCATATAAAATGCCTTATTTTATTATTATTTATGAACAGAACAGTACCTATGAGCTGTAAAGATAGCCAAACAAATATTATTCACCAATTCATAAAGTTGGCAATGAGTTAAAAACTTTTCATGCAAGCACAGCTAAAAAGAAAGTACTGAGAAACATTTAAAACACTTATGAATAACTGCACGAATCAGTTTTATAGATGAAACATACAATTATTTTACATACCTACATGCTTCAATAATTTAATGAAGACTCAAGTCTCCCAGTATTAATAAGCTAGGTTCACTTATTTTGAATGTGGCGAAGCCTCAAAGACTATCTGCTTAATGGCAGAGATGCCTCCATGGAGAACTTTCTGAGGGAAAGTGGCTTGTATTCATGACATGGGGAAAACCACAACTTGACCCAGTATTAAGAATGCTGAAGATAATACTAAAAATGCATAGGTTCAGCTAAGAGAGCTAATTTCACACTTCTATGGCAAGTGTTGTATTGCATTTTATTACACAAAAATTGAAGTTTTAATAATAACATTCTTCACAAACAACATTAATCAAACAGTGGAAATTCCAAACTTCTTTTTTAACTGAATACAAAAAAAAAAAAAAAAAAAAAAAAACCTTTTACAAAATTATCATGCTATCTTGTTTGAAGTTTTATGAATTTATTCAATGGCTTATTTACACATTTTGAACTTAAGGGCAGAATTGACAAATAATTACAAAAAATAAAAAATGTTTCTTTGATGATTTTTTATTTATTATTATTTTTTTTGGTGCACAATGAATCAACTTTTATCAATCAATCTTTTTAAAAGAATCAATTGATGCTCTCACTGAAATGATAGAAGATAAAATGTCGCTTACAAAACAGTTCCACGTTTTTTCAAAAATGCACAGTAGGTACACTGCACACACACAAAAAAAAAGTTCTATATCTCCTGTTCTACTGGGCGAATTGACGAAATTCAAATTGGGTTTTTCATGTCTTGAAAGCGTGACTTAGGATATGTATTAGATTTGTATATAGCACTGTTCTAATGTAGGTATTTTGACACAAAATCGGAATTTTTCTGAAATGACATATCACTTTTTTCCATATTTCGATTCTACGACTCAAATTATGCCAAAGTGCCAAGTTTTGACAAAATAGCACGAGCAGTTTTTAAAAAATTGGCTCTTAAAATTTTAGTTCATCAATGTTAATTAAATTTGGTATGTATTTATTAATATCTCTTTTTTTATTAAACTTATTTGATTCTTTCCTGCGCAGTTCAAAATTTAGGTTCATTCCAAATAAAATTTACCCATTTTTTTATGATTTATTTTTTAAATTTGTATTTTTAAATAATTTTTATAAATTTTTTGAAAAAAATTTTGAATTATAACCTATAAAATTTTTAAAATCATCTTAATGCAGATGTATTTCTAAGCATACCTGCAAAACATTAGAGCCTTTTATTCAAAATTTCTAAAGATATATGTGAATTTATATATTGGCGCATTTTGAAGTTTGGCATATTTGTTGAAAGCGATAATAGCGGAAATGTGGTTTACATACTTTGTTGAAATTATTTCAAAGTAAGAATGATGTGACTTTTTTTCCGCTCATGCACAATGTAAAAAGAAAGGAACGATGTGATTTTTTTCCTCTCCTTCATAATGGAAGGGATAAGAAAATAGGTTACCATGTATTAAGAAGTTTGCCAAGTGAATTATTCTTGGCGCAAACTGAAAAAATTCACCACGTTAAATTTTTGAATTTCTCCATAAATTTTGCACCAAATTTTACAAAATTTAATATTTAGGCATAATTTGAGTCGTAGAATTGAAATATAGGAAAAAATTGGTATGTTACTTTAGAAAAAGAGCCATTTTGTGACAAAATACCTATGTTAGAACAAGCTAATATATATCCTAAGATACGCTTTCAAAACATGGAAAACGCAATTTGAATTTCGTCAATCGGCCCAGTAGAACGAGAGATATAGAATTGTCCTTTTTTTTTTTTTTCGCAGTGTACTTTGGAAAAATCCTAATATACGGTATGGCTTTGGCATGATTTTGAAAATTTTCACCAACATCAAATGACGTATTTACTATTCAACATAAACAAATGCTTTCCGGATGTCGCCAAATTCCATGTGTACCATATACTAGGATTAAACTGGTACGTTTTCAGCTGGGTATCAGAATATTTGATCCTGGTAGACTATTATGAAACTTTTAATAAGTATCACATAAATAAAACTTTGATAAAGCATTAAAAGAACTTCAATAAAACATTTGAAGCATAAATAAAACCTGGGGATGCCAGAACATTTGATTCTGGTAGAGTATAAGTAAACTTGGTTGGAATGCGCTTTAGCCCACTGCTTGGCGGCAATTGTTTTTGAATGAGCAATAAACGTGCCAACATGGGTAACTCCGTATAACATGTGTACGTTGCATACATTGTGCAATTCGCTGAAGTTTTTTTTAAGTTTAAAAGGAACGCTGTGCACATGGCATTTTCTTGTAATTTATTTTCGTTATTTTAGCTTATTTTGTTCATTTGTGTACGTTGCCTACATTGTGCAATTCGCAGATGTTTCTTTAAAGTTAAAATGGAACGATGTGTACATGGTATCGTTTGTAATTTTAATGCCCTTTTAAAAAAAATTCCTTCTTTCTTCGATGTCATTTTGGTTACGTTTTCGCGGAGCGTGTCGGGAAGGTTATGTAACGGCATAAAATGTGTAAGTATTACAACATAAAATGTAAATAATTAATTTAAACCTAACTGACAAATATTTTAATGATCATAATGTTCGTTTTGCATATTATTTTATAATCTTTTTGTGGCAACAGTTTCCATACTAATTTATGTTTTAGAATTCTATGTTTTGTTTACAATAGGTTTACGCGGAGCGTGTCGGGAAGCTTGCAATTGCAAAGACGTTTCGCAGAAACGCGCCGAATTGGCGGTTTTCAAAACATCGCCAAGCAGTGGGCTAAAGCGCATTTTCACCGTAAACTTCTCATAAAGTATCACATAAATAAAACTTGATAAAATATTGGAAAAACTTGAATAAAACACCTGAAGCATTTAAAAAAAATGGCAAATTTAATGTAATAAAAATAAATGTCTACCAGGATGAAGTATTCTGCTATCCAGAAAATGGAAAAGTAGCACATATTATTAGTATTATTAGCATAAATCAATTGATCTTTACTTTTTAATACTACCCATGCCTGTTTTGGTTTTAATTCATATAATTCCTAATTGGGGCTCAGTTTATAAGTCATAAGCAGATATGAATTTATATCTTTCATGTTTGTTTTGAATTTCTTTGTTTCATTCTGCAAGTTTATTTTGGCCACTCCAATGAAGCGATCTGATCTATTTTTTCATTTTGGTATGGTAGCTAAAACAAAACAATATACACTGGTGTGCAAAAATTAAGGACGAAGTCGAAAAATTAGCATATCAGCTGAACGAAGAGGCAGAGCGGACAGAAAGACTAATCAGGAGATTAAGTAAGGTGATGTACGGTAGCACATGCGCAGATATGCAGGTAGACATAATGGGAGAGTGTCTGAGTAGTATAAAGCATGTTGTCGGTATAAGATCAGTATTTCTGGCAAAGAGATTGCACGCCGTATTGCAGCTAAAATCACACCGAGTTGCTGCCTCAGCGAGAAATGGCAAATAATCAATCTGCTAGACGACATCTGGATGCTTTTACCCGAGGTCGAATCATTGGGAAGTTGGACGAAGGCCGCAGTGTGACAAGTGTGGCTGCAGAGTTCGGAATTGCTCACAGCATCGTTTCACGACTTTCGAGACAATTTCAAACTACAGGAACAGCTATCCGGGGGTTTAGTAGTGGTCGTCCATGAGGAATCACACCCGCACATGACCGGTATATTGCCTTACAGGCCAGAAGAAACAGGCGGCAGACAGCGGGAGAAATCGCTAGACACACGACACAGGCGACTGGACGACCGATATCGCGTTTTACCGTGGCCAGAAGACTGCACGGTGGTGGTCTGTTTGCACGACGCCCTGTACGGTGTGTACCTCTAAAGCCTGCCCATTGGAGAAGGCGTTCTCTGTGGTGCCGGGAACACCGGAATTGGAGAGACAATGAATGGGGACGAGTACTCTTTACAGATGAGAGCAGATTTAGTCTGAGTTGCGATTCTAGACACATACACATCTGGACAGAGCGGGGAACACGCAATAACCCCTTCAACATCATCAAAAGGGACTGTTTTGGAGGTCGCGGAGTTCTCGTTCGAGCAGACATAATGCTTGGTAGCCGGACCGACCTTCATATCTCCCAAGGAGGTTCGTCACCTGGGACTGCTATTGTAACGAGGTTCTTCTTCCTTACATGCGTCTTTTCACAAGGGCTATGGGTCCTCAGTTCCTCTTCATGGACGACAACGCTCCACCTCATCGCACAGTTACTGTCGAAGAGCTGTTGGAGAGTGAAGATATTGAACACATGGATTGGTCGGCAAGGTCTCTGGATCTAAATCCCGTCAAGCATGTACGGAACTTACTAGGGAGACCCGTGGCAGCACGTAACTTATCGCCAGTAACGATTCCGAAACTGCGATTGGTGCTACAAGAGAAACGAGCAGCAGTGTCTCAACAGCTCATTAACAACCACATATCCAGCATGCACAAATGATGTGAAACCTGCCTAGCAGTCAGGGGAGATCATATCCCCTATTAAAGACCGGATGTTTCTTGCTGGACACCCATCACAGGGATGTTTCGGCCTTCAGTCGCATTGCGCTCCATGCTACTTTTTCAATAAAGCTTCTTTTTATCCCTCTGATTTCTCTTTTAGTAAGTGTTGCTTACATTACTCATGTCCTTACGTATTGGGGATCTTACGGTATTAAATGTATTGATTTGGAAAGCTTTTGTACAAAGTTATTATACAAAACCGTCTCGTCCTTAATTTTTGCACACCAGTGTATATCTCATATAATCTTTTTACTATCATTCTACCAGATTGTTTGTACTTAAGTTGTCTATGCCAGTATTTATATCAAGATTAACAGTATGCCCACAATTTTCTGCATTGCACGTAAGTGGCTAATATACTTGAGTTTCATCCTGCAATAGATAATTATTGATACAGGCATCAGAAATGTTGTCAAAAATAACAATATGGATTTTGTCAAGAATTTTTATACATCTTCCTGGAACTTTGATTTTAGAATTCAATATTTTTTTACCAAAAATGTCAAAGGCAAAAAATTACCTACTTCTCCACGAAGGAAAAAAAAAAAAAGTTCATGGGAATATGTCAAAGTCTGTTGACATGAAACTTTTTATCTTCAGATTTCGAAATCTTTCTTCATACAGCTGGAAAGTCTAGTAAAAGTTTTGGAACTGTATTGTCAACCTAAAATTAGATTGTCAAGCTCTGTCTGGAAGCATTTTAATTGAATAATTTCCTAAACGATCCCAAATTCATGACAAATAATGCACAATCTTGGGAATTTTCCAAAGTGACTGCCAATGATCAAAGAGCATCACTATCTACAGGTTAAAACCACAATGGACGTATGTCTGTTATAGTCTTCAAAAAATTTTGTCATAAATTATCCGTCCATCAGCCTGCTACCTGCTTTTGCTAAACTTCTTAAATAGATCCTTATCAAAAGATTACATTATCACATTAGAGATCATAATATTCTCTGCAACCATCAATCTGGCTTTAAAAAAGGCACTAAATTTCTCGCATAGGAAAAAGCTTCAATAAGAAAGAAACAGCGAGTATTTTTAGACAGAATAGAGCCAGTGTATTTTTAGACATCGAAAAGGTTTTTGATAAATTATGGCATATTTATCAAGCTCATCTCCCTCTATCACATATCATCCTCATTCATATTTTCTAAATGAAAGAACTTTCTAGGTCAAAATTAAAGCCAGCTGCTCTGCAATTCGAGATATAAAAAGTGATGTCTCAAGGTTCCATCATCTCCCTTTTAATTTTCAGTCTCTTGCCAATTAATTCACTGCATGGAAAATAAAAATTAATGTGTAAAAAAGTGCCACAACTTATTTTAGAAGACATTCTTAACAAATAAACATAACAGGCATTTACACGAATGGTGGAATCATCCTACTTGACACCCCAATTAAATATCTGGGAGTCACATTAGATGAATGTCTAAATTTCAAAGCTCACACTGAAAACAGAGATAAAGCCCTCAAAGCTTTATTGAATCTTTATCCCATTACTGGCGAAATTCCAAACTCTCTATCAATATCAAAAGAATACTGTACCTACAACCTATTTGCTCTATTATGCTTTAAAATGCAGCAGCTTGGGCAGCTACAGATAAATCTAATAGAAATATCCTTCAAACGCTTCAACACAATGCCTCCAGAATAATAACTCAATTCTCCATAGTTCGTCAGGAATTTTGTCAATCAAAACAATCTTAAACTAAAGCCAATAAAACATGAAATTCTTACATACACCACAAATTTCTACAATAATTTGCATCGCTCACCCAGGAAAAAACTTCAGAACTATAAGTGCATTATCAAACAGCTTTATAAATGGCCATACTATATCCATCACACTACCAAGTTGTAACTGCTTATTGTAGACTGCATAAACAATATTCATTTAATCAAGTTTTGTTTACTTACTCAAGAACAGTCTTAACTTTTGGATTATGTAACATCTTTAGCCTTGTCGTTTGAGCACCTGACTGTCGCCTGTTTGAATTCCAACTAATAATCTTTTGATATTCTACATATTTTTACTTTTTTTATGTTTTCGATACTGTTTTTATGTTTCCGATTCTTGATATATTTTATCAAGAATAGTGTTTCTGTTTTAATTTATTTTTATGTGCTTCTCAAAATGTTCCTACCTACATTTGATGGCGATATCTGCGAGTCAGCTACTGTCTTCTCTTCTGAATTAAATTGTACCGATGTCATTCCGTTAATCAGACCAAAATTTCATTTTAGATTGCCTACGGGATTGCGAGCTCACATGGAAGTCAAGGCCCGGCCTTCCATATCAGGCCTTCAAAGGCCGAATATATGATTCTATGATTATCTATGTCTGATGAAACCATCTTGGTCAACCCTCATCGTCAATATCGGCGAAAGATCCTCGGCCAAGGAACATGTTTTTATGGCTTCGGAACCCCATTTTTGCGCCGAAATTGAATTGCATAACTCAAAAAACGCCAAGCAAATGTTTATTTTGTCATTTTTTGTAAACCGTGTTGCCATTAGTTCGAAATGTTAAAAATGCTTGTCAAATTGTTTTCAAGTCAAATTGTTTCACATTGTCAAAATCATTATTTATTTTCTCATTTGAAAAATTCATAGAGTGTGTTAAAATAACACAGAAGGCGAAAAGCTATTTAATAATGTTATTTTTTATATTCTTTTATGAAAGAGAATACTCTGGGATTATTTAAGCTGTTATGTGTTTTTTGTGGGAGTATTACGTTTCGCGCTCTGGTTATACATTATGTTCCGTATTTGATGTGTAAGTATTAATCTGAATTTAGAGATTTGGTATATCGTTTTGCGTTGTGTTGAAGCAATCCTGATTTATTTAGCTTGGAATTTCAATAAAATTCTATTGCTACTGCCTGTTTTAAAAGGATTTTGATAAGGTTGTTGTTCATGTGATGTATACAAAAATTCAAAATGCTAAACTTTTATTTTTTATTCAATATGTTGTTCCTAGGCATTTCAAATAAAAATCTGTTATCTATTGTACGCAACCAAGATTAGTGATATAAAATAATATTTAAAAGCCTTATGCCATTAATAGCCTTATTTTTAATAAAATTAAGATCTACAACATCGAGGTCCACTTTTCTATTCATAAATGTAAATCTTATTCAGTGACGAAGTGTTTAGACTGCTAAACACTGATAGATGTGAATTGAAATCTCCGCAAGCAGGTTGCATGAAGGAAGTTTTTTGCTTTTTCCGTGTGTTCTAAATACTAGTTGCTCTTAACGAACGCTCTGTGAAAGGCATCTTGCCTTTAGGTAGCAATAGTAGCCATAATCAAGCTTAACCTGAGTCAAATTGATTATATATATTTATATTGATACTGAAGTTATCAAATCTCGATTAACGGAGTCTGGGCAGTAGGAATAACATCCTCTCAAAACCCACTTGTGGTCATTTGGGTCCTGTGAACTTAATTATAAATCATCCTTGAACATTATTTCCATAGAGAGTTTTTATTGAAATCAACATAACTTTGTAATATGCCTTTTTCTGGTAATTTTAACATTTTCATGATGATTTTACAACACATGCAATGGATTATGTTGTTATTTTTATAATGTTGAGTTGTTAGTAATCATTTTATGTAAAACAAATTCAGTTAAAAGTAACTATTTTTTGCTTTTTATAATAGTAGGCTGGTGTTAGGAATTCAGATTACAAAAGGTTTTTAGAATTTTTTAGTGTTTCTCTCCAAAAAAATTGCAAAAGTTTTATTTTAGAAAGGTGTGAATTTTAAAACCACTTTTAAAATTAATGCAACAATATTATTTTTATTTTGTAAATTTTTTGTGGTGATGGATGAGGTTATTAATTATATCCATCTGTTCTTGTATTGGTAAATATCAAAATATAACATTTACTATTCAAAAACGATTTTTTAAAAAAAAGTAACTTTTAGTTTCTTTTAAGCATTTTCAGTTTTATTATTTCAAGGATTTCTTAAAAATTATTTCACAATTTCAGAAAAGCAGCTCTGCGTTCTTAGATATTTAAAATGTAGAGAGTTTATAATGAAAAGGACAAACATTATTCCTCTTCTTAATTAAATTTAATTTGTTTAAAAAAAAAAGTGCAGTGGAACCTCATTTTGTCATTTTCACAGTTGTTTTCCCACACGTATCATTTACTTTTTTTTTTTTTTTATCCAGACTGGAGTTCTGTATAAATAATGAAATTTTCTCATCATTTGTCCTCTGAACTGTCATATTACTGCATCAATGGTTTTTAAGTCATGATCCTAAAGCAGCATATCTGATCCAGATCATTTAAAAAAATGTATTCACGTAAATATTAATTTTATTATCATTCTGTTGGATTGTAAATTTGATGCACAGTAATAAAGTAATGCATTGTTTGTGGCCATCAGTGCCATATGTATGTTATTAGTATCAGTTCATATATTATTTTGTTCAATAAATTTATTTTGGTTAGTTTTCATTAGTTTGTTCCTGTTAAATTTCAGGGTTTTTTTTTTTAGTTTCATTTTACAAAGTATGTGGAGATAGAATATACAGATGAACAAGAGATACTGCTGAGCTCCTCTAAGACTTACAGAATTTTAGAATAAGTTAAAGGTATTTTTTTATGCACAAAATAAAAGCTAGACATATGAAAATATAAATCTCATTTTTGCTTGAGACTAAATTTGATGAAGAAGTATAAACAATACATAACTTTTTTTTAGCTGCTGTTAAAAATAGTTTTTTAAAGTAATGTATTCATGTTAAAAGTAATAAATGTTATTTATTTACAAGATATTTTTTGTTTACAAAGTGTAACAGTATTCTACTTAATTTTTGAGGAGGATATTCATCTTTGTCTTTGCTCTGTCCTATTAAAAAGTAACATATCAAACTATACTACATTGATTTTTTTTTTTTTTCATATTTTCTGACTATCCTCACAAAAAATCATCAACTCATTGTCAATTTTTTGGACTGGCTAAAACTTTTGGCTCTCTTTACAATGGATACTTTTTTATTCATAAATAACAATTGAAAGAAACATTTTTATGGGAAGAAACAGAAATCTAATATGGTTGATATTAATGTTTTTGAAGCCAATAAATAAAAAAATTAAGATTAGCAAAAGGACAGTTAAATGTAAAGGATGTGAATTCTCATGTTCCTGAACATTTATATGGTACCTGCATGTAAGAGTTTGCTGTTATCACATATGAACTCCTAAGCATGCCAAAAACACAACAATTCTACTATTGTTAAAGAGGAGGAGGATAATCAGGAGGGAATTAATTAAAATTTATTTGAAGAATGTTTCTGTATTGTCATAATACTTCTCTAAAAATATAAAGCAAATACATTTTTTTAATAATTTTTCCCAAAATACATTTTGTAATATTTTCTCCCTGTTATCTGCAGACTTCACTGTTAGCGGATTTTTTCCCCCCTTTACGTGGGCTTGTATGTATAAACGTAATTGCATTATCTATATTGTATCTCAAATTTAGACATTGGTTTATGCCTAGTTGACTTACTAAGGCTTAAAAAATGGAATCCTATTTTATATATTTCATACTTTCCTTTTTAGAATTGTTTGTGAAATATTATCTGTTCAAAACGGTGATTTATATCTTAAACGCAATATTGTAAATATTTTTTTAAGAAAGAAATGTAGTTATGGTAAATACACAAGCACACGTAGCAGTTAAATTTTTTTAAATCAGTATTAACTGCTAATTACATATCATAAACTTGATTTTACTTGAGAGTTCTGGATGTATATATTGAACTTGGGAGCACTAGATATTAAGATACATTTCTTCAAAATATCTACGTCTGTAGTTTTTAATTGTCATATTTTTTATAAGTAATGTTGAAAGAAAATAATTGCATCAAATTAAAGGATACTTCTATGTTAACAAATATTTAGTATGTGTTTGATTTTATTAGAAATAATTGCAGTAAATATCTGTTTTAAATACTGTCACTGTAACAGCACCAACATTAAATAAATTGGTCATTGACAAAAGTAAATGTATTCTGTTTCCTCTAAACCAGTGTTTCTTAAACTGTGGTCTTGGAAGCCTGCCCTTGTGATCGTCCTAGATTCGCAAAAATTTCCCATTATTTGAAAAAAAAAAAAAAAAAGATTTTATATAATTTCTTGCTGATGACATAAGGGCTAAATATATTGACAGATCCTTCAGATGTATTCTCAAAGCTAAATGAATTAAATCTTTGTCTACAAGATAATTGTTTGATTATTCTAAGTGCCCATGAGGAAGTAAAGAGGTCTGAGAGGAAAAAGGGGAAACTTAGTTTGTGAGTTAGTTGCGTGAAACAAAAAATTTTTCATTCCAACCCTCAAATTATTTTTAGTGGAAAATTATATCATTCTTGTAAAAGAATTAGTCATACAATAACATATGTTCGTATCTTGGAACTCTGAGGTTATAATTTGAGTGGTAAATATATATGAATTTTCAAGGGTTCTTGATCCTTTCCATTGTGATTTTGAAAATGACAAACTGTCACTGAATGAAAGCACACAGTTCATTTAACTGTCTAATGACAAAGGGTTAAAATGAAACTCTAAGCAGAAGGTATGGTTAATTTTTGAATCTCATTATCACTGAAAATGGATTATAGTGAACAGTACAGTGGTGCTTTAAAAATTCAGTTGTTACTACATATACGTGTAAGAAAGAGTTTTTGTCTCTAATTCAAATAAAAACTAAGGACTGAAATTGATTTGATGTATGTGCTGATCTCAGAAGCTTACCAGCACATATACAAACATAGAATAGCTATACAAGAATAAGCTGGCTCATCTGTTTCATGAATACCAACATTTATTAAATTTTTAGTTAAAAAGATAATTGTTATACAAACTCTGATAGTTTTGAATTATTAAAAACAAATATAGCTTTTTTTAGATTAACTTAACTGATCACTACCAATTTAAAATAATTGAATTTTAATTAACTGTATTTTAGAAGATAAATATACTGGTTGTAATGTATTAAAAAAAAATACTTGCAAAGGGGCAAGAGTAACGTAGTCTGCAAAATATTCTAATTTATAAAAGTGGTCCCCACTTGAAAAACGTTTGAGAGACATTGCTATAAACTAGTTTCCTTCTTTTATTTTTAAAGTTTACTGTGCTAATCAACATTGTGCAAACACAGTATGCTTTCTTTTGTAATATATAATTTCACTTTATTGCCCACTTCCAATATTCCATGATGCTAAAAAAGTACAGGTAGCTTCTGTTTCTTTGGCTTTACAAATCTCAGAAACTTTAAGTTATGTAATTAAAAGGGGAGCTGAGAAAAAGTGCACAGAACAAGATACATGGTTGATAGAAAATGATAATAGTTACAGATACAGTGATATCTTGGTATACATCATTGATCCGTTCCAATATTTGGATGTATAACAAACAAATTTTTTCAGAAAGAAATAGTAATTAAACTTTTCTTGTGAAAAAATCCTATTGTTATTATTATAATCCTATTTAACTCTAAAATACAGATACGGTGGATGAAATATATTCTGTATATAAATGAAACTTTCCACGTGATACATGGTTATTTTTCTACTAAGCAGATCAAAAGCAGTTTTACAACATGCTCGAACATCTCTGATCTTTGTCTGGTAATCCATTTAAACTCTTTTGCAGTGTTAGCCAGTTTGACGGCATCTCTCTCTCTCTGTTTTTTTTTTTTTCCATAATTGTAGATACCGTCATACTCAGTATATGGTATGCAATAGCCAAGTTCTGGATATGCATGCCATTTTCATACTTTTCAACAATCTCCTTTTTTACCTCCATGGTGATCCTAATAATTGTCTTCATTCTTGATTCTTCTTAATAACTTTTGTAGAATTCATTGTTAATGAAGTTATAAAAAAAATTGACTCAGAAAAGTTCAAAGTCACATTAAAATTCAGAGTTTACAGCTCGGGTAATTGACTGAATAGTAGCAACAGGCATACTAATGCTCATGGGCATTCATAGCATTATCTTGAAAAGGATAAACACAGGTAGTGTGCACGCTTGTGACTGTTCAAACTCTAGTCATATTCAAAACAAATATTGTATACGAAAAGAAAATTTTCATATCCACACAGACTATATATCAAGTTAGATGTATTTCAAAATAGTTATATACCTAGGTACCATTTCAACTAAAAAATATATAGTTATATTTTTTTGAAAAGTTATCATACAAGTAATTTGCTTAGTATGACCTTTCATGCAGAAATCATGCCCTATTGTAATGATCCAAAATTTCTGACATCATCCCTAAGACTAATTGTCCACTCAACATAATGAAGTAACCAACATCTCATTTTAATGATCTAGAATACATATATTTTGTAAAATATGAGTCATATTCTAAAAAAAAAACAGAATAATTGAATTTTTCTGAAGGCTGTGAGTGTGGAAAAGTAAGTAATTTACTCAGCTGGTTTTCAGCAGAACAGAAATTGGAAAAACCAAGGAACAAAAAATTTTGGTTCATGTTATATTCTGCTTTATTGAGTCTTTCCCTGGACTTTATAAAACAGATAATATAAAAGCATTGTTGAACTGTGATTTCAAAAGTTAGATCAAAAGAGAAGAAAAGAAATTTTCTATTGTTCCAGTTAATAGCATTGCACATCCTCAAAATATTTTTAAAAATATGAGATAGGCAAAGTTTTAATTTATTTTCTTAAATGTTACCTGGTTTTTTTTTACTTCTGTATCAAGGGGACTAAAACATAAAACAGTTCGTAGTTTAAATATGCTAACTGCTCTATTTACTAAGAGTTGCCTGAGATGAAGTTTTCACATTGCGAGATGTAATAGAAATGACACAAACACATGAATAATTGGCAAAAAATTAACTTCAATAAACATATTCATTGCGTACAGTATTTATCCAATGATGATTTAGCTGAAGATTTCCTAAATTTTCAAAAAAAAAAAAAAAATGTTAGTGGCTAAAGGCATAAATATGGCTATATATATAGATAGATAGATGGGAAATAAGCTTATGCAGAAAATCAGCAGCACCTAGAGACCAGATTTTGAATACACACAGTGTTTTAAATTCTGAAATGTGTAATGAGAAGTGTTGTAAATATTAAATAATTTTACAAAAAGATGCTAGCTGGACTCATTAAAATCATTATATATATATATGTATACATACATATTTAAAATTAAGCTATTTAGTTTTTTTAT
The DNA here is from genome assembly GCA_000611955.2 of Stegodyphus mimosarum. Taxonomy (NCBI): domain Eukaryota; kingdom Metazoa; phylum Arthropoda; class Arachnida; order Araneae; family Eresidae; genus Stegodyphus; species Stegodyphus mimosarum. The sequence goes on from KK112342.1 coordinate 63,826, forward strand.
TCATTCTTGCTTTCTTTGGAGGTACTACTTGGGCACAGTTAATTAGCAAGAGAACTTTTAGTACCTTAGAATAACAGAAGTTAAGGAAGTAAAAAAAATTTTGCTACTTTTTGTCCAAGTTGTTATTTTTCCCCCCTACTTCCAGAAAAGATGGACAGAGACCACCAACTGATGATTATAGTTTGACCGCCACTCTCACGACCATGAGCACAAACACATATGTGCCATTCAGACAGAATCATTCACGAAGTAAAGGGACATGAATCATGTAGTAGGAACTTTTCCTTGTTTATTTTCACAACATTCAAAGAACATAAAATTAAGGCAAAAAATGTTTTTAAATAATCTAAGCTGAAATATGATTATTATTTATAATTAACTGTCATTACATTCAGTTTAATATTGTGCATTTATTTATATATACAGTGGTAAAAATACAAGTGTTTTCAAACTTAATTTTGTTGTATATACATAATTTAATAATAAATTATTGTTTAACAGTTTTTATTATGATTACTTAATTGTATCTTAATTATTGCATATTTTTTTAATCTTTGAGCTTAAATCTATGTACACAGTGAAAAAAGAAATTTCTTAATAATGAATTATAATAATTATATTAT